>JAPYZR010001430.1:0-21496 GCA_030522945.1 Trichopria nigra
AAGCCTCCGTTCTCGATATATTCTATTTGTTTAAAAAAACCTTTATTTGTTTATAACAATCGCGTATATTTTATAACATTTTTTTGTAGATATAGAAAGCTTTTATCACACAGAAGCTGTAAAAAAATCAACAATTGTCTGCGTGCTCCCGTTTTCGTATAATAGCAATGTGAAAATACAAGTTGAGAAAACCTGGTTTTTAGAATCCGCTGCTGCGAATCCGCTGCTAGCTTCAGCGTCATATTCTGGTTACAATTTCATATGAAAAATCACTCTAGCTTCTTTACGACGGGTTAATAAAATCGCAACGTTAATGAAAGTCGCTGCGTAATGAAAGCATATAGTTGCTTTATATTGCAGTGCGCTCGCTTTATGCCGCCAAGTCATTAACAACAATGCGGCTATTATGGCCCGCAGCTACGGATCTGCGGTAATATACAGCGATACAGAGTTAACCCTTGAACGATATTGAAGGGCCGAAGTGTAACGGGCGTGACTACTGCGTCGGCTGACCTAGTGTGCGCTCGACTACTGATAGTAGAAGCGGAAGGCCAATGGTCGGGCACGTCGCGGTTTGGCCCGGCGCGGCCGGCCGCAAAGGGTTGCAAAACCCTATTTTTCCACCTCGATCGAGCGAGAGAGCCGCGTCATTTGCCAGTCGGCTGTTCGCCGATGTGGAACTCGATGAAAGTTCGCGAGCCAACGGTACGCCAGTTACATTTCACCTTTAACCTTTATCTAACGGTCGAATCGACGCTTTGTGTGTCGGTTCTCGTCGTGTTTTTGGGTGACGTGCGCGTATATATATGCTCGATCGTTCGATCGGCCAACATCAACTGGCCGAGTTTCCGGACAATGTCCGAGTCGACAATGTAATTAGTCCTCTTTTAAGACCCCTAACCTTCGACGCAATGGCGGTTTACGTCTGATGCTCCTGCATTTCACTTTTTAGTGATTTTATTGAACGATACTTTTTTTTTGTTTAATGATGTACAAATAAGTGAAGTCGCTGTATAGTATACAATATTTTAGAACAATGAAAATCTAATCAGATTTTTACGTCCAGTCGTCACTGGGCAGGACGCCCGTCGAACCGTCGAACTATTCCCAGTAAACCAAAAAGCATTCAAGTACCAGAAATAGGATTAAGAATGATAGAGAAGAAATTCGTTTTGGACTGAATCGTACCTATAATGGACATAAATGTAAATAGGACAATCTAATGGTCGTCGTAAACTGGATCCACATTGTTGGTCCAATGTACGTGCGAGTGTGAACACATGATTGGACATCCAATGTACGTCCAATGTACATGGACGAATGGATCGTACGTTGATCGATACTGCTATTCAATTGATGGCAAGAATTCATTAGACGTACATTGAATGTCCAGATGATTTGGACATCCAGACTTACATGAACGGTAGATGATCAGTGCACGTCCATGGTACATCCAGTAAATTGGATGTCCAAAGCACATACTGAAAGTACGGTCTGGATATACAAGATGTCCAATGGACACATTTGTACCATTCAAGTTCAGAATATGTCATAAAATTTCTCTTGGCATTTTATTATGACGAACTGATAAAGTAGATCAAATATATTTGTCTTCGGAATTTTCAATCTGTAACGCGTACGTCGAAAAATCACTTATTCAAGCGATGCGCAAAAACGTTAAAGACCGCTAATCTCTCAATTACATAGAAGAAAATTAGAATATAATTTTACTTCATGACGACAATTTAATGCGAAGGCTCGACTCTTAAACCGCCGTTGGTCTTTTCTTTGTTTGCAGATTCACGGACGTCATCTCTCATGCCTTTAAATGGCCGAGAAATATGAGAGGGGTCAAGTGGGATGTCACGAACGGGGCGGCATAAAGGGACTATATTTATTATGTTATAAAATCGGGAGGGTCTTTCCCTGGAAAATTTTCACTAAATTTCACGGAATTCATTGAGATTTTATTGCGGTTAAAGCAAATATTTCCTGAAAATCGCACGGGCCATACCGTCCAGAAAAGGCAATCTCTGCGTCGCGCTTTATTCATATTTATTATCACAATCGCGAGTAAAAGTTACATTAATATAAAAAAAATCCTAACGTCGAAAATCGTTTCCTGACGTCGAATAACGAATTTGTCCACTTATTAGAATTTCCTCTAAAAATTATAAGAAACTTCGTGGCCTCGGGTATAATTTACGTCATTTAAATGTAACTTTATGTAATTGACATTACGCTAAGAGAATGTATTGATTCGTTTGATGGCATATAGGTAATGAACGTATTTCCCTTAATCAGAGTTCGACCTCCTCAATCAAGTTGTAACCTAACCTAAACAAAGATTCGCCGGGTGCATCTAATCCCTATTCAGATAATCCTGTTGTAGCGGACTCTATTAAGCTTTACAGTGTTCGGAAACTTTATTGAAGTTGTTACATGACATTATCGGCCACGTACGTGCTTCGAATACCGGCTGCAATCTTCTGCGAAACTTTGAAAAGTTTCATTTTTCAATATTATTCCCGACACTGAATAATAACACTCTTCGGAGGAGACGTATATGTATATATTTCTTAGTTAATTATTTTTTATACTTTGGTTTACAATTCTGGAAAAAAAAGTGTTATGTACGAGCAACATTTCTAAAACTTATAATTAAAAAAAAAAAAAAATAATACATAAATACATATATATAATGTTGCCACAGAAGTGCACCTACATTTTCTAAAGCTTAATTTAAAAATACCTATTTTCAACGCGTTTACTTATTAAAGCCGATAAAATGTATGTATAAACTGGTTTTTTAATGAAAAAGTATAATATCAAACACATATAGATATATTTATTTAATTATTTATTATATTTAATTAAATAAACAACATTAATTTTAAATAAATATTCACTTGCTATAAAAAGGACTATATATAGTAGTTTCACTTTCATTGTATATAAAAAAAAAAAAATTGTCTCGTTTTATAAAATTGAAAAAGCTTATATATACATCACATTCACTCTAATGGATTTTTATTTGAAATTGAAGCAAATGCGCGTTTCGTTTAATCAAGTTATTTATTCAGATATAGAATACAATAATGTAGTTCAAATAAACATTTCTTCTAATAACTGATAAAATACTAATTTTAAGAACAGTTTAGTTGGCGGAAGTTAATATATCGTTTTAGTTGAAACGAATATTTATGCGTAATTTAAAGAAAACAATTCTTGTTCATGTAAATCCCAGTAAACGAAAAGGGATTGAAGTTTAAAAAATGGGATTGAATGGGATTAAAACCGTTAGAAAAATTACGTGATTGAATTATATCAACCAATCACAACGTTTCTCCAATGGTTTTAATCCCATTCAATCCCATTTTTTAAACTTCAATCCCTTTTCGTTTACTGGGAATACATTTACTTGATTTTGAAGAAAATTTACATAGTATAATTAACTCGATAGCTATATCAAATTTATAAACGATTTCTTAAAATCAATTACATGAAATTGTGTGAATATATATTCTGAATTTTAAATTAAACAATAGCAGATATATAAAGAATATTATTTAAGATCCAGAAAAAAATACAGATTTTACTTTTAATTTAAATTTTTTAGCAGTTGAAAAAAACCATAAAACAAGAAAAGTAATATAGAAAACTATTTTATTAAAATAACTAAAATAAACCGTGTCAATATTAAATATGAAAAATCAAATTATGATAGTTTAATACAAATTTAAGAAATAATAATTATAATTTAAACCTGATAGTTCTAAATCTGACATAGAATAAGTGGTTTAACATTTCCATAAATGCGCGTATGTTTATATGCTTGTTTTCATATATTTTATTTCTGAAGAGGGTCCACGCAATAGGACCGAAACGTAAACATAATTTTAATTTAGTACAAAGACTGTACTTATTCTGAATTTTACATTAAACAATAGCAGACCCTTTACAAAATTCCTACATATTTCTTCCCATAAGTTATCATGATTTATCACGATATTGCGATTCCTCCATTGAAGTACACACTATTATTTAATAAATAAATAAATAAATAAATAAATATATGTGAAAAATCTGTATAAATTAACGTTGTATTGATCGCATCTCATTGCACTTTGCATATTTCCTGTTCACTTCGTCAAATTTCTACCTCATTTTTGTTTTAATTGCTTTTGAGCCAAGCACATTTACACGCATTTAAGAAACATGCATATATTAAATACAATTACGTTCGCATCAACAACCCGATAAAACCGCCCAGACTCCGTTAATGTACTGATAATAGATCGCTGGCGTGAAGGCGTCAGACGGAATTAAAATTGCATTTTCCCTGTCTTGCCGGGAGAAATAATCTTATCGGTAAAATATTCAATAACACTGCAACCAAACAAAAAAGAAAGAAAAAAATGGCAGATTGAAAATAAGAATTGAGAGTGAATAAAGATGGATTTCGTTACTATATAAAGAAGAAATATAATATTTCTGTTATTGTAGAAATTGTTTTCTAAAATTATTCAATGTTAAATTTCATTCGAACAATTCGATTTTCATATTTATTGAAATTTATATTAATATTATTTATTCTTCAATTCCTTAATAATATTGAGATTGAATTGATGTGTGTCACAATCTACTGGACACTGCTGGATGTACTTTCTCAACATCTCCAAAAATAATTGAAAAAAAAACAAACTTTTATTGGCATTTAAGTTTGTTCAAAGTAATTGAAATTTCAATCGTTTGATCGAATAATAATAATGTGAAGAAATGGTGTGTGGGACTGTCCCAAAACACATTTCTTTTTATATAAATTGATATGACTTGACTCGTATCTAAAAAACAATTTTATGGTTTTTTGTATTGCTATTTTTTTTTTTTTTTTTTTTTTTTTTAATCTAAAACTTTTGATCATGATATAAGACGACAGTTTTGACAAATTTAAATAAAGTTCTTGGATTTTTTGTTACTTGCTTGATTTCTCAGGAAATAAAAAGTGACTTGGTTAGAGTTGCGAGAACGTAGAGAAAAGCCCCATGACGCATAGGGTGCGTTATGCAGAAAAGATTCGTGAAGAAACGTTTCTTATATATATGTACGTAGCCAATCCATTCATTGATTTAAAAGTCGACGTATGCAAAGCTAACGACGAAATCGAGGCCATTACGTAAAAAGCAGAGCACGGCCAAGATTCATCCAAGGCGAAACTATTGCAATGTTTCTTTTAAACGACTCTTAAAAATTACTTTGCCTGTCATTTTATAAAACAGCTGTATATGTTTAACGAAACTGGCTATTATTTTTGTGGTGTACATTCCCATGTACCACAAAACGCATTTACAGCTAATAATTGAAACTAATTATTTATCGGTTCTAATTTTAGAATTTATTATTTTTTTTATTTGTTTACGTTAATGGCAGCTATAAATTGAACATATTACTTATTTGTTAAAGTATAATATAATGTCAATATCTTCAACACTATAATGCACTTTTTTAGTAAAAGAATTATTTCTGTTTCAGTATTAAATGGAAAAATTCATTTTTTTAGTTTATCGCTGTAATTAATAGTTATAATGTCCATAAAAATATACCCATCGGCATACCTTATTTCGCAGATATTTTTGAAAAAGGTGGATTCAATAGTCAAAACAAGAATTTTCCGTTCGATTTACTCGACTTTGAATGTTTTTCTTTCTAAAATGACAACTAAAAATAATAATCGACAGTTATAAGACGACATGAAAAATTTTGTTTCTAAAGCACACCCTAAAAGGTACTTTTAAATGGCCCCAAACCATATGATCTTTATGTCGTCAATTTTTAATTTCTCATTATTTACTGCGTGAATGCTCTAAATCCCTATACATATATCGTCTAATGTGTACCGGAAACATCTAGATCTAATATCGGTATCTTACTGCATCGCGTACCACCAGTACGCAACGACGACAAGCCCCTCCTAATGTACTAGACGAGGTAGAGCCATTTCTCTAATGGGAACAGAATAGAATCGTGGCTGCGTCTAATAGCGGTAACGCACCAAGTTATAGGTTGACAACAATTTATTAAAGTATGAAACTAACCGTTAATCGATGTAATATGATTATTTAGTTGAATGCGTCTTATTGTATCAATTTTAGGCTTTAAATTAGGTAAAAGAACTGCGTCCTTATAGACTCAGAGAATGTCTGGTGATGTGTAAACGACAATCATTCACTTGTTCTTGGATGCCGTCGACTATTCGTGCAAAACGATTATGGAATGAAACTTGCATTTCAGCCAAGTGGGAATATTGGCATTAAGCCATTAGGTTGGAGCAAATGAAACGCGAGTGAAGTACACGGTCTTGGTTTCCATGCTCGCAATATAATCTCCCAGAAGATGCCGAGGGTCGTCATAACTTTTTCATAGGAACAAAACATCTGTTCGTAGTTAGGGAATCCTGTACGACACCGACGAATTGGATGAGCAATTGAACGATTGTGTAAATATGATCAATTCAATCCCTACCAAAGAAAATCCGCATTTGTGGTAACACGTGTCCAAGTCTAAAACGCGACCTACCAGAAACCATTCTTTAACCTAACCTAACCTGACCTAATTAAACTTGGGCAAGTTTCTTCTAAGTAAAGGGGTCCTAAATTTTTTAAGGGATCCTCTAAGGGGTTCTACATTTTCCAGGGGGTCCTCTAAGGGGTCTAAGTGTATTTAAAAGGCGCATATTTCTTCTAAATAAAGGGGTCCTAAATTTTTTAAGGTGTCCTCTAAGGGGTCCTGAATTTTTTAAGGGGTTCTCTAAGGGGTCCTGAATTTTCTAGTGGTCTTCTTAGGGCTCCTACATTTTTTAGGGGGTTCTCTAAGGGGTCTAAGGGTATTTTCGGCCATTTTAAAAGGCTTCCGATTTTTCTACGAAAGTAAGTACATGTATGGGCATGTTTCTTCTAAGTAAAGGGGTCCTACATTTTTTAAGGGGTTCTCTAAGGGGCCCCGAATTTTTTAGTGGTCTTCTAAGGGGGCCGACATCTTCCAAGGGGACCTCTAATGGGTCTAAGGTTATTTTCGGCCATTTTAAAAGGCTTCCGATTTTTCCACTAAAAAGAGTGTCTGTATGGTCATGTTTCTTATAAGTAAGGGGGTCCTCTAAGGGTTCCGACATCTTCCAAGGGGACCTCTAATGGGTCTAAGGGTATTTTCGGCCATTTTAAAAGGCTTCCGATTTTTCTACGAATAAAAGTGTATGTATGGGCATGGTTCTTCTAGTTAAAGGGGTCCTAAATTATTTAGGGGGTCCTCTAAGGTGTCCTGACTTTTTTAAGGGTAACTTAAACTTAACCAATACACCGTAATATATTTACAAAATACATAAAAATCAATAAACTTCTTTAGAGCTATAGAAACTCCTACACTATGTACCTGATGAAGCAAACTGACATTCGAATAGGTCGGAATTGAAAAAAAAAATGGACAATCAATTCAAATTTAAAACGTTATTTACTTTCTCATTGTGAAAGATATTCGGAAAAAAGTCAGCCTCGAGATTGGTGTGTGACAACGATACATTTTTCAGGTCGCCCGTATAGGCAAGAATCATTCGGTCCTTTCAATGCTGTTTGAATAACGATAATCGAAATCTGCCGTGTAACAATGCGACAAGGCAATGGCAGTTTGAGCGTGTATCGTCGAATCGGCAAGGTGAGCTGCATATTTCGCGTGGATTTTCCAGGACCGGCGGGTGCTGGCAACGAAATTCTATACTGCTATAACCCGAGATGCACATACAAATTCATCGTCATTATATACGCGCAGAAGCCATTGTGAAAGGAACGTCTAAACTGCGCTCTCTGCCTAAAGGTATTTTGAATCTCGCTATCCCCTTGCTTAATTCATCTCTAATTCCAGAGCGGGGTTTTCGTCGAGATTGCCCTACATTTGCGTTACCCCATAATAATAGAATGTCAATTGATTCGACCGGCTATATATATCGACCAAACAGATTTTTATATAATTCATTTTAGTATTTTGTTACAATATTTTGGTTACGAATGACACAATTGTGTCAAATTTGATAAAAAGATTACATGAAAATAAAATATATTGTCATAAAAGTAACATGTTAGAAAATACTCGTGGATAAAAGCTTCGCGGGAGTTTGCGACGAACTACTTTACTCGGTTTAAGAACGCATTCAGGTACGGCGCGGCCGATACTGCTCGAGAAAGTCCTAAAGAAAAGTAATAGGATTACGTCCTGTATATATAGAGACCAGTAGTATATATACGGATAACCGCGCGTGTGTTGCGCAGCATAAGTTGCGGCTGTTGGCCGTATATTAGCTCGGTTCCCGGCTGAAGCCACCGTACCGCAAAAGCTTCCTGTATATACGCCATTTCCGCGGAACGCACTTGATCCGGTACATACTAGAGGTGACAAGAGGGTGGGTATATCGGTTTAACGCGAATTGGTAATTGGTGGTTTTGACTGCACCGAAGATCCGGACTGTTCTTGCTGTTTGGAACAACCCTACATAGTGCTCGATGGGACTTTCGAATGTTCCAAGGATTGATTCAGATAATAGAATATTACGCAACTGTAGTGAGGTGTGACATGATCTCGGTCAATTAAGGTGTTTGTCACGAGGGAGCAAAATGATCTGTTTCTTACCTGAATACAAAACCATAACAGATTTTCGATAAGTGGTTTTTTTTTTGAAAAATGATTGGTTTAAAGAAAAGATCTCGTTGACGAATATCGTTGCGAAAAGCACTTAACGAGCGTGATAATCAGGAGTAGAGCCTAGTGTTTGTTTAATACCAAAAAGTAATAAAAGTCACGTCAGTAAATTGCCCGATGCCAAGTACTATTCACGCCCGATGGTTTGAGATCTGAAGACAGAAACTTATTTTATGCTTGGCATCTGTCCAACAGATTTTCTTATCCTTTGGCAACGGTTGTCTTTTTACCGTATGTGCAACATTCGCATCTGCGCACTCTCTTATGTATCCCGGAAAATTATTAATGCCAAAATCCACCTGGACTATTATCCCCTCCAACTTATTCGACCTATTGTGCATGAATCTTTTTTTTTTCTTTTGTTTTTAATTAAAATTTGAAAGTCTCCAGAGATGCCGGTATTTCCAATATTTTCAAATACTATTATTAACCAGTGTTTGGAGGCAGAAGGAAATCTGACGTTCCTGATTCGCGAGGAAAATCTTGTAATGCAAGAAACGAAAGTTTAAGTTTGCGTTTTTCCAGTCGGAATGGATCTGTCATCGCGACTTGTAAGTTCACTCGAAAGTTGCGAGCTCACGGTTGTCTCGTGGATACGTAAAAGTGGGACTCGGAATGCTACAAATAGAAATGAGAAATTATTAGAGCGATTTAATTCTTGTTCTGCTAATAAATTCTTGTTCCATTCTTATTTCATTCTTAAAATGAAAAGTGACTCATGTTCTTTTACAATAATTAGAACTACTAATAAAAATTCAATTAAATAAAAAAATAAACAAAAAAAAATACAATTATATACATTACATATGCATTACGCTATCGAGAACGATGGCCACCTAGCGTTCAAACCATGAACTAATCCCAATTCATCAGGATTTTTGTACTGTCCGATTAAAAATCGCAATGGCTCAGAAAACAAAAACTGTCGATTTCGATTGTAATCTATTTAGATTATAATTAATTTGATCCACGTCGAAATATTTTAATTTAGATTTTAATATATTTCACGTCGAAATACATTTTAAATATTATCGTAAATGTTAAAGAGGAGAAAATATTTTTAATAACGGGACGTAATTTCGGATCAAAAGCAGTAATGATATTGCAGCCCTCAAGTTCGTATACGTTCCAAAATTAAAAAAATTGAATCACGCTTAATGAGAGTTGAAAATAATTTTAAATTCACATAGGAAAACAAAATTCTGCCAAGCCGCGTATCGTGGTGTGTTAACAATTTTCCAACCAAATTACTGGAAAACGCCCGTCTTCAACATCAGTCCTCCGATATACCCAGCTCCTAATTAACATATCCGCTGCACGAATTTCCAATTGTCTAAAATAGGGTATCGGGAAGCCGTCTATTATGCACGTGATCATCATTGTCTTGTGCTTTTATTAACGGACGCTATTATTAAATGCATAAAACTGATCCTTCCGTAACAAAAAAAAAAGAAAGAAAGAAAAACAAAAAGATTTATTTCGTTATCCGCATGAGCGGTAAAAGAGCTCGTAGAGAAATATTATGCCTAGTTTAGCGCCGTCCGGGACGTCTACTGCCGAGCAAACTTAATTTATTTACGAAAAAGTTTTGCTGGAAAAATCAGAAAGGCAAATATCAAAGTTTACTTTTACGTCATTTTTCATAACGAAAGATATTATGATGGTCGTTTCGGACGTCATATAAATTCCGGACCTTTTTTGCATAATGCTCGATCGAAGAGAGCTTTATCGGATCCTATCGGATTGCATGCACTTTATATTTTCTCTCGTATTTCCGCCCAAGGATATATATAGAGGCTCGGGCTTTCGTTCAGTCTGCTACTTTAAAGATAAACACTTTGACAAATAGCAAGCGCATGTTCCACACACTGTAAAAGTCCGTGCAGTCCAACGCGCGTGATAAATTTGCAACACTTGCTGTTAACGCCGATAAATAGTCGGGCTATTCTCAAGACTTTCGCGACTACATAATACTTTGACCAAAATCGTGAAAATGAGCTTAAGTGCTACGTCAATAATTTTACGATATATACTTGCTGGGACAATTACTGTAACAATATCATACAAAATACACTTATACACTTTCTTTCCAACCAAATTAATTGTTCAGATCTTAAAAGTGACTGATCTACATTGAAAGTAAGACAACGTACGAATCGTAGACACGGTTGGTAATACACAACTTATTTAAGAAAGACCATTATATATATATACAATGTTCCACTGAAAACAAACATCAAGCAAATCTTTGCTTGAACGCAACGATTGATGTCATATTGCGCGCATATTTTTTTAAAACGCACTCATATAACAATCGTCCCGCTAATAAAATTTGCGAATATAACCGGTGAAGATGCCGAAAGGTCGCGACTCGGCCATAGGCGCAAGGAAAAAAAGGTCCAACGGGACCGACATATTCCAGATATACGACTTTACTGGAAACTTCACGGGCCATATGTTACGTAAAACTCGGCCGAGTCCGGGGTGTGATCGTTTTTCATGATTAGCGACGTATCTGCCGTAATTACCGTTCGTAAATTTATGTCCTTCGAATTACGTGAGCTGAAAAATACGCGAAAGCTCCGCGCAAGAAATCGGGAATTCCAAAGGCAGTGATAGAAACCATTGTTGCGTCGGCTTTGTTCGCCGGACGCCAAATTAATCTCAATGGAACAATAATTAAATTTCAATTCAAGAGCGCCATACATATATATATACCTCAGCCAGATGAGTTTCGATTTTCAAATTTTAAATTATATTATATTAAATTCTTTCTTTCAACGGTTTAGTTCTTTAATATATCGATTCAAAACCCTTGCACTCACATGAATATCAGATAATGAGAACAATTGTAAAAAGACTGACCGTCCGTATATTAACTCATGATTTCACTTCAACGTATCTTTAGTAGCATTGATCCATTTATCAACTATTATGATCACTTTCTACCTTGAAAAATTCGCATTACAATTATGGACAAAATAGCATAGGAATGTCTTTCGAGCCTCGAAAATGTGGCAACGTCGCATCTCAAGCGCTGTCAAACAGAAAGTAACCTCCAAGATATTATTACATGTATGTACAGTAGATACTATTTAAAATATAACGGTATCTCTGGGGTGAGATACTTAAGATTTATTATATTATAAAAAACAAAAACCATAGTTAAATAAGAAGGAAAAATGTGCAAAGGGACTAAAAAGAGCGCGCGAAAAATCGCGGAAAAGACAGTGACAATTCTTTTCCCTACTCTCCAAATTTGAATCAGCGAAAGTCACTGGCAATCAGCGAATATACACTGATAATCAGTCCAAACCCTACCATCTCGCAGGGTTTGGGCTGCAAATTAGCGGATTTTCGCTGATTCAACTTTAGAGAGTACTGTAAAGGGAGACGAATTATCGACTTGGAGTACTTGTCAAAACAGTTGAATTGTGAAAAATGTTGTCGACCTATATTGAACTAGGAAATATGAGAATATAGAAACTAAAGATCTTCATTCAATATTTTTTTCTTTCTTGCATCAAAGCGATCAGCTAACTGAACAGTCGACGTTGAAAACCTAACCTTCTATCCTAACCTATATCCTTTCTTTTCGCATATGCATGTAGCACTATACTATACCCACAGAGACTATACCTTATAGATTGCTTACACATATATGTACATAGTTTGCGACGTTGCAACGCCTAATTCTTTGCTTACTTTTGTATCAAATTCAACGTATATTTAGGAGCTTATATTATAATACTGAAATGGTATATCAAGATAATTTTTGTGTAAAAATACAACACAAATTTCTCAAATATATCGTGTTCGTGAATCTATAGTTTTTTAGATATTAATACATCTTTCTAGATTTTAATAAATAAATATTAAACATCTATAAAAAGTAGTAATTTCCATACGTATATATGTATATAGATATACAATACATGTAATTTCTGAAAATTCAAACAATGATTACTCGCGAACTAAATATGGTGAACTGATTTGAAATTTTAATATGGTATTTATGATATCTTCAATTATCTATATGCAAAGTTTCAAACGTATATCGTGAATCAACGCCGTTCTCGATGGAACCACCTTAAGCGGCTTATGGAACACGTCCATCTACTGTGGATATTGCCTGAGACTAATTACGACCCACGCAACACAATCCGTCCCGGGATGACCTGAGGAGCTCCCGAGAAACGAGATAATAATAATGAGACGAAAGTCATTTTTGGGCATTTTTTCTCCCGGCGGTTAGAATCTTGAAATAAATGCAAACAACAACGTGATTTTGATTTGCGTTCGTGGCCTACTTGACACCTTCAATGCTCGATTCTCTTTCTCTCGAGCCTGAAACTCCTTTTGGATTTGAGCGATGTATGAAATGCCGTTGTACCGCATTAATAGAAAGATTTTCCGAATTGCCTGATTTATACCCCCCTGAAGGCTAGTCGTAAAGTGATCATTCCTCGTTCGCGGCACTGGGACAACCGCGTTGAATTAACGATTGGCGCATTGTCCGCGAAACAAAAGCTTTTCTTTTTTTATTCCGGAAAATCTGCAATTAATTACCGGATGAACGAAACGGTAAGCGAGAACGTAGGAACGCGAAATGAATTATCGCTTTTCAGTTATCAAGCGCATCCTCGAAAAGATAATGGCGCGATATAAATCTTGGAAGTATACACCGCGCTGACATGATATGTCGAATCTTGCGAAGCCGTCACTTTTTGATTCTCAGACCGCGCGTATAGTAATTTACATCGGTAATTTAATTTGTCGAGGCCCGAAGCTCGGACACCACCACTCTGCGGTTTATCGTTCCGAAATTTGCCGGCCGCCGCAACTAACAAGTTTAATCGACTTATCGGCGACCGCCCATCGCTTCCCGCCATCGCTTTCCTACTTTTGTACGCAGGTGCCGCCTAATCGTGATATTGGATGTGCCAGATGAAAAAAATATCTTCAATACAACATGATCCACTTTCCTCGACTCTGGAGGAAGCAATAAGTGTCGTTAATTTTTTAATATCAAACAAACGTAACTAGATCCATCATTAATCGATAGAGATCACTCCTAAAATTTCATGATTATTCTATGAAATTTGATCCCAGCGAGGTCATTGAGATTTCGGAGTTATATTCAGAGCCATCATCGGATTGTAAACTCAGTATCCACTTTACGCATCTCGGAGTAATTGTGTGATACGTGAAAATTCTACAAAGGGATATCGTTTTAAGGATCGACGAGTCGCGAAAAGGAATAACGAAACGTCAGATGTAAATCCGTATATATCCGCGAAAATCGCGCATCAGCGGCGCTGCAGTCGTGACACGTCAAAAAGTGCACACTCGTCTGATTTGCGTTTTTCCGAAGATTTTCCGGGATGCGACTACCCATCAAAACTCGCGGGGAATGCGATTTGTTTTCAACCGTCTTCTACTGTGCGAGACGAGAATATCTTATCGGCGTACTGCATCAGGCAGCCGGATGCTACAAACGTAAAATTTACCATAAAACGTATTTTAAAGTTGATAAAATGAAATCGTCGAAATGTCGATGATATATCGAGATACCCGAAAGTCGATTGGAGATTCGATACATTTGTATTGGTTTACTCCGTTATCCCTCGAATGTGTTTTAGCACTTTGAATCGAATACATATTGAATGTGTGGTAATCCATTTTTAATCCCCCGCCGCACAATGAAGTAAGGAAATCCTCCTTATTAGCATAATCCTCCTTATTCGCCAAAGAGATAAGATAAATTCTTAATGGAGAGTACTTTCAATTTTCAGTCATGGCTTCCGTATTACGCTAAGCTCGCGTTTTTTCTCTGATATACGCTGAGTACAATTCGTCTCTTTTAAACCTTTTTACGTTTGTTTGTTTGTCTTTTTTTTTTTTTTGTACTTTTTCATGTACGTTCGTTGTCATGTATCGTCACCCTTTAGAAACTGTTCGCAGTGTCTTTCAGAAACTGTTTTTAATATAAATCATATAAAAACTATATTGTTTCTTCTGTTCAAAATGTTGTGAATTTGGTCCAATCTCTTTTTGTTTGTTTATACACTTGTACAATTCAATAAGTTCCAGCTATAATTATTAATAACGCAGAAACAACAAGCAATGCATACGGAAAAAAAAGTATTGTTATGACAACCAAACCTGGCAAACATTTAAAGTAACAGTTACGTAACAATCTTGTTACGTAATTGTTACATTATTGTTACGTAATTGTTACATAATTGTCAATATTGTGCTTGTTGACAGTTTTCACAACCACACGGAAAAAATATTATAGGAAATCAGGTAGTAATATGCCTGATGCAGCCATATATGATCTACTGGGAATAGCCATCACAGGCATCCCGTTGCTGTGAAATAGGCATATGATTTATGCCTGACACAGTATGAGTAAAATAACCATCTAGTTTTTCCAAAGTATACATTAACGGTATGTTTACTCGAGATAGAAATCCTATTGCTCACGCAATAACCTCTGCGCTATCTAACTTGTTTTTCCGTCTAGCTTATTATTGTTATGAAATTACGTTTTGGAGAATCAAGTGGGATATTGTTTTTCTGTTTGTTCCCTTCTCTACGAAAATACTAAAATTAATTATAATAAATATGTTAGGGGAGGGGGGGGGGGGGATAAGGCGATACTTGTTTCGGGATCGGGATTACTTTTTGCAAATTGTTCTGAAGTAGGGCGACTGTATGTTTTAGTCAAATATTTTGTCTGGGTAAATTGACCATAATGCGATTTCGGTAAAAGCAGGCAACTGCAATATACCTACTTTACAATTCACGCTTCTACATTTAATAAGACTGCAATAGCCAGATTTTTTTTTCTGTATTAGCCATGTGAGATATAAGCACAACAACAAAACGGTGTTTCAAAAGCAGACAAAAATATGACTGAAACAGGTATATCTTGGTAACCATATGAGTTTGCCTAATAAACCTTAACAATTTTTTTCCGTGCATGCTTCTAATTGACACGACAATTTCTATGGTTGGTACAGCCATAGTACGATTGCTCCATCAATACTTTTTATTCGGTGTATAATAAAAATAAAGTTAGTAAAAGATTATTGATCACAATTGAACGTAAATGTTCACTTTAAGAACTAATACGAGGCATCTAAAGTACTTTATATGGGTTATATTTACTCAACCAGATACAAGAAATAGGATACCTACTAACTCGTGCGTGAAAATACACTTTGCACCCTCGTTAGGTAATATACTATTTTTCAGCGCAGAGTCGGTTTTTCTTCGTCTCTAATTTAGATCGACGAAACACTTCGAATTAGTAGTGACAATTCAATTATTCTTCGACCCTTTAAAAAAATGGTCATAATATAGTTTTCAAATATTCAATTTCCTGAAGAAAAATGAAATTCATTTCTTACAGTTAAATTAATGTATAATGACATTAAGTCTTCTCTCTCGAAATCTGGGGATCTTTCTGAAAGGAAAATTCGCTTTGAAGGGAATCCTTTGGTTCGCAAAGAAGCTAGCTCTAATTCCTTTAATATTTTAATGCCGATAAACCCTTTTACAGATCTATAGTTAAAATGCGCTAATATTATGACTGTATTTATTCTCTTTCCACGGCGAGTTTTGCAACACAGTATTAACACTCGAGTATTAACTTTGCCATGAATCCAAGACCCAGCCCTGCATCCCGTTTATATAGTAACGAATAAAATGGTAATGTTTCATGGGAAGGCTTACGATTGTATATAATTCACGAAGGGACTGGTAATTCTTCGCGTAACAAAACTTAATCGGAAGTGAAGTGACAGATAAGAAATGGATTTCGTAAAAATTTATGTTTTGTGCAATTTTTTCAGAGTGTAAGAGACATCTAAAATATTACACTTTTGTTTTCAGGGACAGCTGTCAAAATAATCCAGCATTCAAAAAAAAAACTTCTCTTTCTATATATTCTACAACTGGATTTTTCCTCTTATATACTAAAAAGATGTTCGTAAAAAAAACAGACTTTATTTTGTAAAAATTAAGGAAAAATAATTTATCAAGGGAGGGGGGGGGGGCGGACGAAAGTAATCTTTTAATAATTTTTATTTATTGTAACAAAAAAATAAAAAAATGAATAAAAAAAAGAGTGAATAGCTAACATAAATAAACTACAGTTGAGAGTAAAAAAAAAGTAAAAAAAAAACAAGGAGAAAAAATTAAAGAAAAAATTAGCTTTCCAGTTCGTAAAATTGTACTGAAAAATGTTTGAACAAAAATGGATGAAAAGGAATAAATGCCAATTTCGTAAAAAATGCTAGTAAATGAAAAATTGCTAAAATTAAAAATAAAAATCTAACCTAAAAAAAATGTTCGAACAGAAATGTTTCAACCAAAAATTAAAAAAAAAAAAACTCACAAAAAACGAAAGAAAATATGAAAAATAGACAAATATGTACAAAATGCGGACCGAAATAACTAAAAATATATAAAATGTGAAAAAATTACCCGACATTTCATTTTTCGACAGCCTGCATAAAATTTTCATAACAATTAGATTGTAATAATTGTATGACAATTAAATTTAACGTTTAAAATAAAAACATGATTTCTAAATAATTATTTGAAAATTACTTATAAAAAAACACATATTTAATTAAAATACCATTAAATATATATGTACAATTACAATAAAATAAGAATGAAACTAAAAACATTTCTTAATTAATTCTCGAAGGATCGAAGGATCTCTCTTGAAGGTACAAATTGATTAATCTTGAAAAATGTGTAACATCTCTTTTAATCATAATTGTTACCGCGGACTAGAATAAAACTGTCATTAATGAAATTACATAAACGAACGAGACTCGAGTCGTAGCATCGATTGTGAGCATAATAGCGCATTTCTATATACTGAGTATTCCTGGGATAAAAGGGATGTCACCTAGAGTTACGGCGAGCTTCGCCCATAACTTTATCATACAAAAAAAAGAAAGAAGGAAAAACACAAATGAGAAACGGTATTTCGCTGCACTTAAATAAAACCTTCACTTACAAACGGCCTAGTAGCTTCTCTACCTGCTGCTTCGGAGTGAGATTTTATGTTACCCAGCAAGAGACAAAAAGTAATAATAAACTATACGTAGGACGTCATATTCCGTTCTAAAATAACTGCCAAGCAACTATTTCATTCTTTTACCCTATCCCTCTCTGCATCTTTCGTCTTCTCACTTTCTCATTTGCAAGGATACATATAAAACATATTTTATCCTTTCTAAAAGTTTCATGGGACAATTTTACGAAGGTTTATGTTTGAACGTTCAAGTTACAATCGCAGCCTAATGTTACTCGTGACATTTGACTGTACTATTTAAGGGGAGAAAACTAAGTAGAAACGATTTCTGTACATTTTTTTTGTTGTACATTTTTTGTACAAAAGTTTCTTGTTTTACTTTTTGTACATTTTGTACATTTCTGTACTAGTCGCGAAAACTCATCATTTCATTACTTCGGAACACTTTTTTAGTCATATAGTAGTACAGTATACAAAACTCAAAAATCGTTTTTTTTTTATATACCACTATATTTCTCGAAAGTATTTCTCAAAAACGAAATTCTTTGCAAAAAAAAAAAAGAAAAAGAAAAAATCACACGACAGGACACCAGATTTAAATGTCCCACCCCGTACATCTATCTTCGTCCTCGGGTCGTTTCTTTTTTCCGCAATCTCTGCGTACAATCCTGGAGAGCACCCAAAAGAGCTGCCGCGCCTTACCCTCGACTCTCCCCAACTTCTACCCAGTCGCATTTTAAATTGAAAAGTGTCGAAGCCGAGTGCCGGAGCGCCTTCGAAACGAAAGAATTCTCTACTTACTGGACTGCATGCAACTCCTTATACTACCGACTATGCGCAGGAAAAGTTCACCCCCCCCCCTCCACCATATATATATATATATATATATATATATATATATATATGTATAGAGAGAGAGAGAGGGAGAGAAAGAGAACAATGAATATTAAACATCATGAAACATCTCTCGGCTGCGTTGCTGGAAGCACCTCAAACAACGGGTCAGCACAATTGCGCTAAGTAAATTTTCAGAATTAATGAACATTTGCGCTGCGCTACGCAAATGTTTACTGAATTATTGTACAATTTATTATTGCAAGTTAGGTAAACGTGAAAGTTGATTGAATTCAAAATATCCAAGTCTATAGTAAATGTGATTATTATTTTTATATGCGTTTTATACGTTTTATAACAATCGCGAATAATGAAATACACCATCGTGTCAGTGCCATACCCATATATTCTGAAAGGACAACAACCTACCTATTTGGCAGTATTTGTTTTACATTTAAAGGAGGTGCATGTTTGTAACTCCTTACGAAGTAAAAAAGTTCATTATAATAATCACGTCATTTTCAGAATTAATATGATACAATTACAAAGTATAAGGTCTAAAGTAGTAACAGTTACCGACCTAACCTTAAAACCGGAAAGGTATAAATAAAAAATTATTCAAACGTTTCTTCAAAATTTGGGCGCTGGAAGGGTGATTTTACGTAACAATACGTTATTCTTCGACAAAATTGCAGTGAAAATCTACATTTTTTATTATGGGAGCTCTATGGTCATCTAACTCATATAAGTCATAAACCAACGGTCTGATGGATCTATGCTTGACTCTTGCGATTATATAAGCTCGTGAGTCTGGCAACACTGCGAGTTATGCCTCCCGCATTTTACCATCGCTTATTTTACGCTCTCACTTATTTTTCCTGCGATGCCCCCGTTACTTTACGCAAACTGCCCCCCACTTTCTAAAACTACACTCTGTTGGCAGTATTAGTACTTTTTATAATTCGTGAATAAATTGGAACTTTGCCCAACTTTAAGTCAAAAACATTGTTTATCGTCATAGTAGGCGCACAATGAGAAAGGTATAAGAATTATAAGGTTTCAAACGCATCAATTGAAGTTGCCGCACGAAACGAAAATGGATTAAAATTACTTAATAAGAATTCAATTTTTGACGTCTGAATCAAATTCCGGCTGATTTTTAATTTCCGAAAAGAATAATGCTTTCAGTTTTGAATGTCTGAATCCTTAATAATTTTGGGGATATTATAGTATCAACAGATTTGAGGAATTAACAAATATTGAAATAGTACATTACACAATTAGTGCGCAAAATAGGTGATTCTTGAAAGACACGTATATGCGCATGTATTGCGTATACTATTTTTCCTAATTCTGTGCGCATATTTCGATTGTCACTCGTGAAACTATAACAAAATTTCAATTATTTATGTACAGAGTTTAGCTTTGTTTACGTTTAGACAAGCTCCTTCTCACCCCCAACATATTTGTTTATGTTTGTAGAGTATAGTCTTTGTATTGTTTTCAGATGGTTTTCAGAAATCAGAAATTTCGGAGCGTAAACAATTCGAAGAACATCAATAACCTACGCCTATGTCATTATTATTTATTCTCAAATATAAATATATATATTATACAAATCTCACACTAGTGCGGGAATGTAGTATTTTGCGCACGCAAATGAGTGTGCAAAGTCGAATTTTGCGCCAATTAGCCTTAGAGGGCAGAAAGGGCGGTAAAAAAAAATCGAAGTTTACGCATAGAATTAGGAAAAGTATATATTGAATGTCATTTTCTCGAATCTTTCATAATCCCTTTTCGATTCTTGAGAATGAAGAAATTGAATCCCCTTTTGTTTACTGGGTCCGACATTGACAAACAAATTTAGTTGTCAATTTCATCAATCGACTTTAATATTTAACCATAAGAATGAAAAAAAAAAAAGAAAAACAATATGTCAGCACAGAGGAAATGATTAAATTCCCCGCAATTAGCCCAAATAATTCAGTATATTATTAATCAGAGTTCTTAATAATTAAAAAAATAAAAACCCGATGTAACGCCATTATTTATCGATTAAATGGACCGTGGCGCGAGTGTCGGCTAGAGCAGGCGTCTGAACTAATGCAAGGCACTGACATTATTGCAGAAAGCTCGCGTACCGTGTAATGCTACTTGACAGAGGTGTATCGCTGGAGCTTGGGTCACTCCTATATATGTAGGTGTAGCCGAAGTGTAGATGTTAAGAATTTCTTCGCCTTATACAGGTGAAAGGAATTGTGTGTCCTTTTAAGGTGGAATACGATTCACCAAGTATTTAATATAACAATTATTTAATTAATTATTTATTTATTTATTTATTAACGGGCACTATGCCCTTCACGAAAAAGAACAATAAACAAAAATAATAACACTGGTAACAAGTAATAACAGTTCGATGGCACATACAATTCTCAAGATTACAGATCATACAATTACATAATCTAACGCAATAATTGCTCGCAAAACACAAACTTAGTTGAATTTATGGTCTAATCTTATGCAAAATTTGTCAAATGCTGAATTTTTGTCAAATTCAACAATTTCGCTTAAATTTCACACTCTGAAACAACAATTCTCATCCTCGCTGTCACTCTCGCTTTCGCTATCACTGCTGCTCCCACTGTCACTGCTGCTGTCACTTTCGCTGTCTAGCAGTACGGGAATTATCTGGATCTTCAATTTTGCTTGTTTATTGATGTCTATGATACATTGCGCTGCTAGTGTTGTACACTTGATTGTGCATCATTGTCACCCGCAAATTTTCGCGTTTTTTCGATATTTTTCCTTTTCTGCATGCCATCTTTAATAATTGGTATACCTTTGTCACGTATTCCGTAT
>JAPYZR010001431.1:0-22389 GCA_030522945.1 Trichopria nigra
GCGCAGAAGCTGCGTGGCTTTCTCGGGCGGCGATTGGCGACTTTCCACTTACATTACCGGCACGTAAAGCCCATGAATTTGCGCATGTGTGACAAAAAAATAATTATTTCATGTTTTTGCAAAATTTACATGTTCTGATTTTACTTGAATTTACACGGTTTTACACTCAAATGTTTCTCGCCTGTAAGATATTTAAAAAAATTAGTCCGCCATATTGGCTCGGCCATTTTGAATTTTATAAATCTAATATCAAATTCGTACATAGCGACCCTAACAAGTTTCAAGCGCATCCAAGCTATTTTAAAAAATTAGTCCGCCATATTGGATCGGCCATTTTGAATTTCGTAAATCTGATGTCAAATTCGTATTCAGCGAGCTCGAAAACTTTCGTATACCTAGTTTCAAGTAAATAAATCCATTACTCGGTATATTGTTGAGCCAGTTACAAAAATATACGGGTCCCGAAGAAGGGATTAAACCGCCATTGTGTCAATAAAATGATAAAATTCATAATTTTAAAAAATTTTCTGTAAAACTACAACTAATTTCTTCACCGATGATGGAAAAAAGCATGGGATTTTACCGCGGTTTCGATGTGAAAATAAAATTAAAAAAAAATTATTTTGTTTTTTTCCATGTTTTTTCATATAAAAGCCGCCATATTTAATTTTGTGGTCGATAAAATGAAATTTTAAGGCCGGATTCTGAAAGAGCATACCCAAAGACAATAAGAAACGTAAGTCTCCTATAATCACTCCTTTGTCATGGTTATGAAAATGAGGCTGGAAAAGAAGTAAGAAACTCTCCGTTTCCCGGCGTTAATGGGTTAATAACGCCGAGATGTAAGATGTAGTATATGTAACACGATGTCATTATATGTGGTTTTTATGACCTCATGCTCAGAAAATCCTCAGAAAGTGGCGCATCTGACCTCTTTTGGAGCGCATTCCGAGATCATTCTGAACTCCTTTTTATTTTGCTATATTTTGCTATCTGATACCACGGAGTAGTATACTACTCCGTGTCTGATACAAACGAGTGAATACATATATGGGAATGACATTAATGAAAATTTTCTCCGCAAGTGACGCCACGGTATTCTTTGCAAGGAGCCTATATTGTCTTGTTGTTTGAATATATCTTGTTCCTTATTTGGCTACAAATTTAATGCATACACATTAGATGCATATACGCACACATACATATAGGCCTGAGCACAACCAGCGCAACCAAGCATCGAACGCGAACTCGAAAGCGAAGGATAATTTTGTCCTCTTTCATCCTATAACAAGGTAGACAAGGACCACAAGGACGAGTACATCCTTCGAGTTCGAGTTCGCGTTCGATGCTCATTGTGCTCAGGCCTTATGTTTACTATGGTTTACATACATACTACGTTTACTACACGCGCCCACACACACTTGTTCAAATGGTTCAAATCAAACCTTCCAATCCTCGCATAAGCCGCATAACTACGGAAGACCGGTAGTGCCATCGAGCGGACGACAGTGAGGTAACCGCGAAAATTTACTTTCCTTCCGTCAGGACCGGTCTTCCGTACATAACCGCCACCACCGCCGGCCACCAATCCACACCGAATTTCGCCACTTCGTTTAAAAATGGCGTCCCAATGTTACAGTAGGACGCTGTGAAAACATCCTGCAATTTTTCACTATTTTCTCCGAAATTTTGACAGAATATATAGCCATTTTACAAGTATATATATATATATATTTCAAGTAATTATTTAAATCTTTTAAAGAGGTAACACTTTTAGTCGAACATTTTTTGTTGAATGATAAAAAACCATTTTAATCTACGTAATTTTAAAATGTTTTTAGAAGTATGGACGAAGAAGACGATTTTTACAATGATCGAATAGCGAAGTCAATTCGTTTTTGCAAAGAGTGGCAAAGCAAATACTGGAAACCCAACAATTCCAATCATGACAGCAGATCATCATTGGAGAGTGGATCACAAGATATACGTTTACAGTTTTCTGAATCGCATTTAGAAAATGCAGGAATGAAGTCAAATGTTGTAGAACGACAGGCTGATGTTATCTTGATTAGTGATTCCAGCGATGAAGCATCTTCTGAACAACAAGAACCGATAGTGAGTGTCAAGAGTGATTTAGTACCAGATTCTTCGTGCGAAGAAGGCCGCTTGCTGCATCATATTCCTGATATTGGTAGAATTGCTATAATCAGTGATTCTGACGATGATCATGTACCCAGCGTAAGTGGTATAAAATCTAATCCCTTGAGGGAACCTACAATTATCCCTGAAAGTGAAGATGATGAAATATCAGGAACTCAAGATGTTAGGCAAAATTTAAGAAGTAGTTATGAAGCTTCAAGGGAAATGGTAGATGGTACAAAAACTTTGTCCGAACGCAAGAAACTTCAAATTGCACAATGGTTAGATGCACATGTAACTGAATCACAATGCGAAAGCTCATTCAGTCAAAATAGTGTAATTTCTGCAAGCTGCAATAACACCGTTAGTTCGGGTAACAGCAGTCTTGAACGTTTTGAACAACATCATGAAACTCCCAATAATCGTGGAAAAATTCTAAAAGCTACAACTAAAACTGCACATGACCAAACTTTAAAACCAAAAGAAACTCCTAAAACTCCTGTAAATATTCATCAAAGAATATTACCAATTACTAGTGAAACTCCAAATAACCAGAATTTAACGGCAAGGGAAACACCTAAAAATTCCACGAAGAAAAATACTGGACGTCAATTAACGCTTGAAAATTATTTAGCAAAATCAAAAGAGAACGGGCCAAAGGAACTGGGCTCTCTAAGAAAAAAAACACTACAAAATCAAATACTTCCGGAAACTCCTAAAGAGACACCTAAAAAAAATATAGCAATTGAAGACTGCACTGACATACTCGATAAATTGTATGGAAATAAGTGGAGGGCTGTTGCAAATGAATTATTACCAACTACTGAAATGAAACAGAAATCTGTACCCAAGATTAACAGAGCAATTCAGACTGAGAAGAAGGCAACAAAAACCAATCCGAACCTATTCCCGGGAGACCGAAGCACACATTCATCACAATCACAACCTTATAAACCATCAGAACGGTTGAAGAAACTAAATACACTTTCCACGAAAGAATCAAGAAAGAAAGTTACATCTAAGTCACTGATACCGTCTTCTAGTGAAAGTAGCCCAGATGCTTCATTTTATACAGCTCAAACACATTTGCAGCTACCACAAATTTCTGTACGATCTAAGGTACCTGAAACAGTACGCAGAGCAATGGCAATCTGTGACCCAGAATCTGAAGAGGAAGAACCTACTAGATTGACAGAGCATGTCGAAAGAAGATGCCTGACATATAGTGATGATTCAGGTAGTGATACGAGTGAATTTGATCCTTATGATTTAGTGTTACCAAAAAAGACATTGGTTTCAAAAACTTCAAAGCCTTCTGTAGCAAAACCTATATCAAGGAGTTTCCTAGAGTCACTGTCAGATAAGGTTCCCATTGCATTTGCCCATCCAGATTCAAAAATCTATCGAACAAAGTACAAGACAATGAAGGAAGAATTATGCAAACGCCTTTATAAACTTTACAATGAAAAAATTTTTGAAAATAATTTACCAGATGATATGTTAATTGAGTGGAATACAAGAATGCGAAATACCGCAGGATTCTGTTACCACAAATATTCAAAAAAAGCTCTTGGTGCAGAAGTCCGTTCTTCCAGAATTGTTTTATCAACAAAGGTTCTTGATACTCCAGATCGTCTGCGAGATACTCTAGTACATGAAATGTGTCATGCTGCTACTTGGTTAGTCAATGGTAGTATTAACAATGGCCACGGGTCTTACTGGAAGGCATGGGCAAAAAAGTCTATGCAGGCCTTTCCCGAACTTCCGCCAATTACTCGCTGTCATAATTATGAAATCAAAACCAAGTTTACATATAGATGTGTTGACTGCGGCTACAGTATAGGAAGGCACTCAAAATCTCTGAATACTGAAAGGAAACGTTGCGGTCATTGTAAAGGTAAATTTGAATTGCTGGTCAATAAGACGACAAAGAATGGAACTGTCCAGACAAAAACACCAGCCAAGGAGCCGTCAGGCTTTGCTCTTTTTGTTAAAGAAAATTATCGCTCAGTCAAACAAAACCAAACGAATTTAAAACATGGTGAAGTCATGAAACTTTTAGGCGAGAAGTTTTCTGCTGTCAAGATTTCGAAGACCAGTGAAGTTGTAGGAAATGAAGAAAACGACGCGCCAAATATTTAGAAATGTGGCAAGTTTTACATTCCAATAATTTCATTTATTGAACGAGAATTAAAATGATAATGGGCCGCATGAACTGAAATGATGATGCAAAGACAATAGAAAAGTAATTTTTCTGTAATTCATTTATCAATTGCTGTAAGTGTATTTAAACTTCGAGTTATACATATTTACAATTTATTTTTATTCTACTTTTACTTTTAAAGATAAAATGTCAGTACAAGGATATTTTGTAGAATATTGGAATATGACATTAATAGTTAATGTTTTACATCATTTCTAATTGACATGTTTAATTAATTCATGTAGGAAAAAATTTGTTTTTTTTTTAATTATTCCTTACAAATATATTTTAATCAATTTATTTTAATTTAATTATGTGTTTATTTAAACGAAATTTATCAAAAAATGTATTGAATTAAAATTTATATATTTAACATTTCATAAATTTATTCTTTATTCTAGTATGTATCTTTGTTTTTAAATTGTATGACTTTATTAATTTTTCCTTTGTTTCAGTACAATTCATTCAGTTCGCAATTGAAGATAGTGAAAAATGACAATATCGATGACAAGTTTCGATCGATGTAATGTATTTTCCACCAATGAGAAAAGTATGTACGTACCTGACTAATGTGCATCATATTTTATCAGTAATTTAAGCAATTTTGATAATGTATTTGTAAACAAAATTCATTTGTAAATAGTTAATTTTTACATTAAGATAAGATAAGTATAGGCATCTTATTTTATAGAATTTTTATAATGTCGATGCAACAAAAATGTACATATTTATATACAGAGACTGCCCAAATTTTTATAATATATTATCAAATAAAAATGAAAAATTTTATTTAATGAAAGAACTTACTTCATGAACTTAGGTAGTTTATATCTATACATACGCAGTTAAAATAGATTTCTCAAAAATAATGTTATTTCGAAAACACAACATTTCCAAATGCTTGCAAATACGGAGTAACGGATTCGAAGTGATAGTCTTTGGGACCTAATGTAACTAAAAGTAATGTCGCCGTACGTGTATGCAAAAATAATCCAAGCTTAATTTATCAGTTCTATGCTTTCGTAACCAAACATTTGAATCCTTTGTCGCAAACAAAAAAAGATTAAAATGATTTAATAAGAATTGAATCGTTGATGTCTGAAACCAAGTTATTGACTTATGTGAATTTTTTTCTATTGTCAATTAATTATAATACCTTTTGTTTGCTGGGATCCTAATTAGGATCGATAGAGCTAAACAATTTGCAAATATTTAAAAGTATGCATGTTATTCGTTGTTTTCTCGAATCATTTTTTTAATTCCTTTTTTTAAAAGAATCAAGTAACTGGATTCAAAACGATTAAAAGAATTCAAAATTTTAACTCTTTTTATAACCCCTTTCATTTACTGGAAGAAATCACGAGTTTGCAAAATAAATAACATATAGCGGACTAGCATGGAAAAAAGTGCAGTAATAAGGAATAGAAAAAATGAAAATAAATAAACTTGTATCAATTCATTGTTAAAATGACAGAATAAGAGACTTTATATTGAAAAATCTAAATAAAATAAGTAATGTTTTGTTATGAATCGCTGTGGTTTTGAAGCTAATCCTATAGTTATTTAGTTTATAAGGGACCTATGTGCTGGCATTAAATGCCTCCTATAGGTCCTTATATATAAATATTATATTTTTTAAAGGTATTTTTAAAGGGAAAAAAGAATAAATAAATAAAAATGTCATAATAGAGTTTTCAAGTTGATTTATTGCACTTTCGACAATATAAAATATATTATAAATGTATTTTGAATGAGCTTTACATGTACTTTACAGGTAATATAAATATAATTCTTAAAATTTACTAGTTCAATGTTTTTCCTACACTTGATAATATGCAATCTGAAATGCCGATTATCAATGACGATTATCAGTCGTCAAGTTGACAGAGACAAGCGGTACCTCGATCGATCCAGTGTGATTGTTCCATTTCCGTTGCCAGTAAAATGAACATGACGAAATTGGAGGAATGTCCGGTAGTGGCCAACACACCCCTCCTCGCGCTTGTCTTATAAAGCGGTGAAAAATACACGTTGCTAATCACAAAATCAGCCTTGATTCCTGGCTTTAGCCAAATAATAGGCACGGTGTCGAACATGACTTTGGGTAAGGACTCGTCCAGCTGACCGATCTCCCGATTCCACCTGGCTCCCTCCAGAAATAACCCGTAAACGTATACGCCGAATTCCGGCGTTTCCGTTATCTGACTCGAAGTTTCCAATGCCGTCGTTTCAAACTCGAAATCCAGATGATCGATGGGAATGGTGTGCTTTCTAGCGTAGTTTTGCAAAACTCCCGTGAGAAAGGATTGGGTAAAGAAAAATCCCGAAAGCCAAAACGAGGATGGTGCATCGTGATCGATCCAATTTTGTAAGAAGTTTAATCGTTGAATAAGATCGGCCACGTAGGATGTCAACGGTTTTAAAGTAGGATACGACTTGCTTTCCCATGCATCAGGAACTCGACCGATGCACATGCTAGCGTACGTATCTTCCATACTCGGTGACATGGCGATCAGTCCCTTTACCCCTTTTTTAATAGATCGCAAATCACTTTTGATGACCACAATGAGTCGATTGAATCTGATCAGTTCTTGTCGAAGGACGGTGTTCATGCTGTTCATATAAAGTACCGGATATCGCGCTTTAACCTCCTCCAAATTGAACATATCGGGCATCCTTTCTAAAATGTCCGATGCTAGATCAAAAACCATCTGTTCGTTACCACCCTCGCCCTCGCCACCAGCTCCAGCGGCCAATAGCGAGGATTGCGTGAGCAATGCACCAGCTAGCAACTGCATCGATTCCCGATTGTCTTTTGTGATGTCGGCATTTTCGTGAAGACCGAAGACCTCCGGCGTTTGCGTCATTGGCAAAGTCCGGATGTATTCTATGCAACCGTTGTAATCAGTCCGTGGCGGCAAACGGTAAAGGCCACTCGGTGAAAACGAATAGTCCGATACTTCCACGACTTTCGGATTTAAGTATCTTGTTAACAGAGACGCAAGCAATCGACGGTCCTTGTCGTCGGTTACTCTACCTCCGTAATTGCACTCGCCGATAAGATACAAAAGAGCCTCGAATGGTACTTCGATGTATTCATTGAGAAACATTTGGAGTTGCCTTAAACTGATACGCAAATCAGATTCGTTGAACTCGTAAGGGATGTTCCAGCCGAGCGGTCCGAAAGTCCGTCTTTCTTGGACTACGGCGTGAAAAAAGCAGATGGAAAACAGAAGGCTCCGCCACTCGACGAGCTTCTTGCAACCTTTGCGTTTATTAAAGTACAAATAAATTTAGTGAATGCCATACATCGAAAAGTGGCAATGTTAAAATTAAAAGATATTGTGATCAAAAAATAAAGCAAGCAGCAGAGTACGATAACTGGAAATTGTAGTAAAGCATGTGTAATTGCAGTAGCAATGATAAAATTGAAGCTATTAAAAAATTCAATAAGTAAATAGTCAAGCACGAAAATAAAAAGAATTGAATGCGGTAGAATGAAGATAATATATTAACCTTTGAAAAACTTATCATCCGAGATCGGGTCGCTGGCGTAACTCCTGGCGAGGTTATTGCGCAAACCTTTGGGAGCTTCATTGGTCATCTTCACGGCATTCTGGAGAATGGAAACGGGGAAGGCTTTCGAAGGGTAACTCGTTAACCAAAGACGGAATGCCGAATGAGTGTTGGCTGGTACGATAACCTCGTCGCAAATACGATTTAATTCCTTCATCCATGACTCGGCGAGATGGCAATTTTGCAGAACCAGCCACTCGCCAGTTTTAATAGCATTGTTAATGGCATTGGCAGCGATCGGTCCTTGTCCTTGCCCGAGGGAAATTGATCCCAACGCATTCTTCTCTATTCCTCGATCCTCAGCAAACTTCATGAGTCCGGCCATAGGGTCAGAACCGGGTGACAAAACGAAAACTAGTGGCGTTACGTTATTGGAATCATTGTAAGAATTAAGAAGTTCGAACGGTGGTGGTTCCACGAAATTCTGCCCCATGTGCTGAATTACGAAACTGCGAATGGCTATGACGAGTTTATCGGGTCTCAGGCATCTAATGATAACAAGTCTTTTTAGACTGCCGCCTTTCTCCTTATCAAAAGGAGCAGGCAATGGCTTTTCCTGCGGGTTGGTTAGGTCGTAGTACGATTGCCAACTAGCGGTGTTCTGCTGGACCGAATTCTTCAGACTTTGAAGACCATTCAATGCCGTCGCTTTAAAAATTTCTGACCAGGATTTGTCTGTCAACCAACTGGGGTCTGGATTGGGAGGTGGACTCTCTAAGGCTACTCCTCCAGTAAGTAAAAAAATCCATAGGTCTTCTTGCAGACGATGCTCGGCCTTCATAATTCCAACGCAAAGAGTAAGGGAAAAGATGAGTTTGTCCTTTTCGAATAAAGATCGACACACATTACGATATATGGTGGCCGTGAAAGCATTGTTGAGGAACTTTATACGTTCTTGCAATTTCATGATTACATGCTTCTCGCCAATAACTGATATAAAGAGACGAATAAACCATGCCAGGGAATACTGATACATGGGATCTATATTAGCGAGCTCGGAAATGCAAAAGAAGAGAGTTGCTCCGTGATGAGACACAGGTTTGTAACCGTCTCTAGCATCATCGATTTCCTTTGAAGTTTCGGCAGCTACTACCTGTTTTAACCGGATCTCTTCCGATAGGGTCTTCGAGGACGAAAGAATCTTGATTGCGGTTTCATCTTCGAGAATATTTCCTTCTGACGTGGATAATACTTCGAGAATCTTATCTTCCAATTCTTTCAATATACGTTTGTTATTGGCACTTTCGACGATTAATTGATTTTTCTTTTGCTCTAATACTGGCAATTCCCTTGCCACCACGATACCCAACAGTTGATCCTGGAGTCCTTGTGGGGTGATTGTGAAATTCAATAAACAAACCTTAACTGCAATTTCTGGAAGATAGTGCGGGTTTCGTAATCTCGTGGTAATGTACAGTCGAAAATCTGGATTATATTCTAAGACGCTTTCAGCGAATCTGATGTATGAAACTCCGCGTTGCGTATAAATGTTTTTAGATAATATTGGCTCAAGAACAGCGTCGATATCTTCCAAAATATTTTCCAATAAAACAGGCAATCCAAGTTGAATTGCGGTTTCAAGCACACGAGTATAGTTGGCGTCTGTCAACTTGATAATGCTGAGTCTATTTGCCTTTTCCATATTCTTTATCCATTTATTGGCCTCAACCTGTGGATCAATCATCAGAGGCCATCTGTCAGAAATACGTACAATGATTCCGTTTTCTACAGAAAATTTGTCAGCTGGTAAACCCTGAATGAGCCATGCCCGAACTTCCACCGGGTCACCTAAAACGTGTAGCAGACTAAACGGCGGAGGACTACAAGGAATTTTGATTTTCTTGCACTGAGCATGCCAGTCATCAACTAAAGAATCTCGATATTCCATCGTAAAAGCTCCAAGGTATGCAACCGTGCCAGAAGCTAATAAAATGTCTCCGATGACATTTTCAAGACTTGCACCAAGCGTTGCTGCAGTTTCGCTCCATCTCTTTTTTTCACCACCGAGGCCTCCTAGTAGTTTTTCGGCTCTGTCCAATTTTTGTATGCACAATTCAATCAGATCTTCGAGCTTCTTTTTTTCTCGCATACATTCGGCAAATTCGTCATTAAGTTGTTGCAGTTTGTCGCTGACTTCTTGAAGGAGACCCCTTTTCGCATTTAACGTCTCCATCTGAAGGGCAAGTTCAGCTTCTGCATCTGCTAGCATAGCTTTCTTAGGGGCTACAACTTTAATGACTCGATCGTACACTTCCATTGCTCGGACCCACCTACACAAACCTTCGCATGCGGTGGATACCTTTTTCACTACGTCTGGTTGAAAACCTCGATCGTTCATAAACTTTTCTCGAATGCGTTTGATATTCGCTAGTGGTATGCTGTCTTTATCAAAATTTCGTAGACCATCGAGAAATCTAATATCACCGAGCAAACGCACCGAAGGCGGCCAGTAATCTTCCACGATCAGCAGAGTCTTTGGATCTTGAACCCGGTCTGGTTTCACACCTTTCAACACGCAAACCGCTTCCAAAACTAGTCGAACCCCAGCCGGTGGACTTTTCATCGATTTAATTATAGTAATATCGGCCGGTTTCAAAGTATCCAACGCTGCTAGCGCAGCTTCTAATGCTGGAGTTGCTTCCGCAAGATCACTTTCGCAATCGTCTTTGATAGCCTGAGCAGCAGCAGCTGCTTCGTTTGCTAAAGCTTCGTCAGCAGCAACAACTTCTTTCTTTGCTTCAACGTTCACTGTATCCTGCTCAATTTTGATCATCAGCTTATCACTTTTTTGCGATTGAGCTATCAACTGCGGTTGTAGCGCCGTCAATTCTTCCTGCATAAGCCCGACTTGCCCAGCTGCGAAATCCAGTTTATCCAAGCCAACGAGATATCGAAATTGTTGCTTCGTAATGTCTTCTACTTTCAGTCCATAAAATTTGTATAGGCACTTAATCAGTTGCAAGTAGCTAGTAGGCGTTACGTAATTCCTCTTATGATGTGTTCGAAGAAATGCAATACTGGCGTTGTGTACGCTGACATGAAAATGCTGACAGATTGTAACGCACTTTTCTCGAATGTCTTGATTAATAGCGAGATTTTCAAGGAACTTCTTTGCTACTTTCGTTAATGCTTCAGGCGGCCACGCGGTATACCAGTCAATCGTGCAGCAGTTGATCAAAGATGGAAACATTCGTAGTCGAGTGCGAAATGCATCTCCAATAGGTGACATGCATAGGACTACATGAAGATTCTGCTTTACTCTTTCGATAAACAAATTATACAAAGCCATCGGACTGGTTTCTGGAGCACCTCTGCCTCTGCCCTGAGTTTCTCTAGCGACAGATGTCATTTTCTCGAGAATCTCTGCTTTTTCCTCAGATCCGAAAAGATTAGGGACGTCGCCGGTATTGAGTAATATACTGACATCTTCGAGGAAGGATTCGTCTTTGATCTGAGTATCGTTGAGAAGGAAGGCGGTCGGTTTTCCGTCGCAACCGACTCGCATAAGTAAGTGATTTAAATCATCTCTCCATTCAGTACGTCCATATGTGCGAGTTATTTCTATTTGATGAAGGATATATTCGCACATACTAGTTGCTAATCTCGCACAAGAGTTTCTTCCTGAGCCACCCATACCGACAAGCATGGCATGACCCTTGTCCTGTAAAAGAATTCGAGAAATACGAGACACGTGTTCGATAGCCGATCGAAACAAAACGAGAGACATCGGGGATTTGGACATTGTGTTGTAATCCGCTAGGTAAAAATCCATTTTTACCTGAAATAAAAATTTAATGCTATTTAATAAAATTTCACTCATGCTACGAAGTTTACTGTGTGGGATTTTTTAAATAGATCTTTTTTTTTTTTTTAATTGACATATCGCATGCGAGTGGGCTGATATCTTTAAGTTATTTATTCCTTAAAGAACATATTCTTTACAGCAAAATTTGGCGTTCTGTTAAAATTTTGGTTGAGGGAATGACAATTTAAGAAATTATAAAAGTATAAACCTGTAAATCATCGAAATCGGAAACTTCATCGTAGATCTTTGGATCTGCATCCGGTTCCATATAATTACCGAAAAAGAGGCTTCCGATGTGGCTGGGTGTAATCTCCTTCACCCCCTCTGGCAACAAATGTGCCAACATTTTATCTATCGGTTGACGAAGATGTTCGTGGCAGGCATGCTTAATCATCTGAAATAGTTTTTCACGGTCGTCGTCATCGATCAGTCGATCGTTAAAAACTCGATAAATTTCATGGATCCAAAGTCTAATGAGTTTCTCCGGATCCTTCATCCTGGACGCCGGTACCAGAAGAATTCCGCTGATCACTCTACTAAAATCTCGTAGGTTGAACGTATAGTGACTCTTTGCTGGCGTTGGTAGGAAACCCAACATAGCACCACGGTATACTTCCATCGTTGCTGCTAGTATCATTTTGTTCAGGCGGGCAATGTTATCGCCGAAGCCCTTAGCAAAATGCCACTCGAGTATCGAACCGTAAATCTTCGTCATAGTAGAGTCTTCGAAAGCGTCGATTCCAATTACGTAAAGGTGCCTAAGGAAACGTGCTGTGACGCGATTCGAAGCTCCTCCTGGTGGTGCCATAGCAGCGATCATGTAAATGTCGACTAATTGTAAAATTGAAGTATCTTTAGGATCGAACCAGTGCCCGTGATCAATCCACTGTCGAAGAAGCTCCACTGGAGGTTGAGCACCGTAAATTTCTAGCTGCGGCATACTTAAGTCATCAACGAATAAAATGCATTTTTTTCCCATTGCTGGTCCGTAGACGCCCTTTCTCCTACGATCTAACTTGGACATGATTATCTCCTGCGTCTGATAAGCTGTTGTTCTGGCGCTGAAATTTACGATGTTTTGGATGTATTTGTCTTTTGAGAGATGCAACATATAATTCAACGCAATAGCAGATTTTCCAGTTCCAGTAGGACCAACAAACAAAATTGGAATCGACGATTTCATTAGTTTGGCTAAGAAAAATCTCTGCATCGACATTTCAGGCGTTTGAATTATCAAATCGCTAGCTTTCGCTTGAGGCGAAGGTGGGTTCTGTAACGTATTACATTAAATTAACATTATTTTTTAGATCTACCCGTACTTTTGTCAAACACCATCATTTGTTTGTAACATTGTTTACTTGTGTCATAGTATCCATCCACGAAATCCAGCTACCGTTGTTTCTCTTATCGTACACCCAATCGAAGACCGTACCGCGTTCCGGAAATAGTTGCTGCTTTGTAAGTTTAAATGCCTTGGGCCGGGGATAATCTTCGTCATTTCCCAACAGTACTTTTCGAAAGAAGACATCAAAATTCTTTCTGCTATCGCTGACCAATGTGGGGCATAAACCCCAAACGATACAGAACATGAGAATGCCCTGGAGCCACATGGTGCTGACTTGTGTTTCTCCTTCTAGCATCATGCTCAGCATTTTTGTAAAAGACTGTAATTATTAGAAATTGAACCCGTTTTAGTAGCTAATATTAATTTATGTGCATACATTTCAGTTGTAGCAAATTCAACAAAACTGTCAGAATCAATCTTACATTCATATTCATATCCAGTATACATTCATATTCAGCCTTAAGAAGTAAAAGACCAACTTACGAGAAATATGTAAAGTTCGGAAACATTGATAAAAGTGCGGCAAAATCGTTTAACGAACATGAGTATTGGTTCGATCAACCATTCAATAATCTCCACGACGAGTTCGAACTGCTCTAGAAGTAGTTTTTCCTTTAGGTGCTTTTTGTAGGATTCGAATAGAGGAACCCAACCGAGTTGTGAAGGTTCCAAGTATATCATTCCGCAACGGCTGACAGTGGCCGGTGACGCTTGCTCGAGATCTTCAGGCTCAAAAATCATGTTCATTTTTGACGACATTTGAATAATTTCTCCGGACATCAAACAAAGCTTCTTATTATCGTCAAGTACAGTATTCATGTTTTCAATCCACACTGCGTCAACCGGACCATCGAAAAGAATCCATTTACGTTCGGTAGTTATTGACTGAGCATACTCTCGAAAAGTATTGGCCAATACTCCGTCGCTCCATTCGTGAGATATCGGATCAAAGCTTCCGTATAGCTGACCCAACGTAATGGCTTTTGGATTTATGATTCTATAGATTTCAATTTATTCGTAAATAATATTGCAAAATGACAAATCAGCAAATCGAAAAGTATACTGACTTACCTATATATCGTTCGAAATTCGCGTATCGTACTATTTTTCACCAATGCGATTTCCCCAAGGGCTTCGGCCAAACTTTGATATGCCTGAGTCTTTCCACCGAGCGTTTCGCCAACGACCATGAGACCGTGTCTGACTAGAATCATTTCGTAAACTTGTATAATTTTTTCCATGTACCATTTAGTAGGCTGAAGATTCTTTTTTTCAAGATTCAAAACCAGCAAATTGATCAATTCGTCGCGATCCGGGTTCGGAAGTTTTACTCCCGGGAAAAGGTCGCTGTATATACCGCAGAACAACGGAATGTCTTGAGCGAGAAATTTGGGGAGATTCACGTCAACGATGGCCCGCAGAACTAAAATCGCTTCTTGTTCCTCTTGGTACTTTAGTTTCAAATTTCCTGCAGCCAGAAGAACAGTTTTCACAGCTCGCATGCCGTAATCATAGTGGCTCTGCGAACTTAATTGTTCCGAGCATAATTTGTACGTATGGACAATTTTATTCGCTAGAACTCTCGCATGGACGAAGCCGTAGGAGTAAAGTGTGATCTCTCCGATCATACCATAGTCTGGGACCATCATCGCCACCGTTCGGAAAAGGACTTTTAAATTGTCGGGTAGCTCCTGCCTACCGGCGTAGCCAGGGTTCATCGTTATGATAACCGTGCAAGTGGGATTAAGTCTAAGTTCAGTTCCTTCAAACATGAATTTTTCAACATTCTGAGCAATGGCGTTTTGAATCGTTAGAATTTGCTGAGCGATCACCGAAAGAACTTCAAGGTCGATTCTGTTGAACTCGTCGAAACAAGCCCAAGCGCCAGCTTGAGCAACGCCTTTGAAAAATTTACCCATAGCGGCGAAATCGAGACCTTCGGAGCAATTGAACACTACGCATTGCTTTGCCACCGCTTTCGCCAAATCTTTCGATGTTTCAGTCTTCCCCGTACCGGCTGGTCCTTCAGGCGCACCACCAAGATTTAGTTTTAACGCGCCCATTAGTGTTCGGTAACATCGATCGGTCAAAGGCGTGATTACTAATCGTGGACTGTTCCCCAAATATTCAAATCCATAGGCTATTTCTGTTGAAATCATACACACCCCGACACTTCCTTCGAGCCAATAATATCTCAACTGCGCGATCCAACTGAAATCTGTAGCGTTGCTTACATTTTTTTCCAATAACAGTTTCACCACATCTCGAGCATGAACGTCGATCACAATTAAAGCGTTTAGAGTGATTCGTGACCCGGGTTCCAATTTTCCTCTGACAAGCGCCACCGTCTTGTTGATCTGGTTATTACACTTGAGTAGGTATTCTGAAGTGGAATTACCATCAAATGACTCACAAACTTCGCTAGTCCAGTGAACTTGACTGGCGCAAAGTACGAGTTGTCCGGGCCAAGCAATAATCCACTCCTCTCTAATCGAAGTAAAGTAGGCGACGATAGCTTCCTGCACTATATCTCTGAGTGAATTTCGCATCAGTTCTTCAACCTGGCTCAACCACTTTTCTACCATCCCTTTAGCATCTGCGGGATAAATCTTCCCACTCATTGGTACGTATTCCTCTTCTTCAGACAACATACCAATGATTTCTTCGTCTTTGGTAAAACGCAGACTGGTAATGCCTTCGAAGCATTTTTTCAAGTGTGGTTCAACCCTATGGGGGTCTTTCGTTTCGGACAGGATTTCCAACAACTCATCGTTAGACAGGAAGAAGAATCGCGGGAAAAATAGTCTTTTCTTTTCAAGATAATCGTTGAGGCCTTTTTGAATCTGTTCTAATAACGTGTTAGATTTTCGGAAATCTTTCAACATGTTGGGCTTCCCTGTAGCTATCAGAACTTTTGGATTGTTGCCGACGAATGCCATGATGCCGCGCCAAATCTTAATGTTTGAACAATAACATTATCATCATTATTATTATTAAATAAATATAATTAAAGGATTTAAATACATAAAGTACATATCCTAAAATTTGAAATGAACTTGCCTTGTCAACTTTTCTGAAGGATTTGGCCTCTATCGGCATTTGTCTCATGATATCTTCACTGCTAAAGATAGGCTCGAGATACATCCAAGTTGCCTGACAAATTAGCCACTGATCAATGATATCCTGCATCGTGATAAGTTTTTCTTCCCAGGCTTGCATCTCTTTTTCGAACGCTTTGACGTAGGGCGATCCACGCATAGTCTGTGCTTTCAATATATGATCGTCTAAAAGTAATTGAATATCATCCACAGAAGACAGCACTTGGACTCCTGTTTCTCTATACGGCATCAAGTCGAAAGAAATATCGCTCCACTCTTCCTGCATCTTTCGAAGATTCTTCTCTAGAGCATGTTCCTTTGAGGCGCTTGTTGAGATTTCCTCTATTTTCGCTACGTGGCCCATAAGGCCGAGATCGATCATTTGAGATAAATTGCTCATTGGGGTGAGTTTAATAGGGACCCCGGCTGCAAGGCCGATATCCTTCCAATGTCTTGGCTGCAGGCCTGGATTACAAATGGTCTGTAATAACGGCATAAACTGCCGAAACTTCTCTACTTTTCCTCGAATTAATTCAGCGATTCTTCGAGCTCCCGGGACATCGGAGAAGGATCTTGAAAGTTTGTATAGAGTTCGCCACGTATTGTCGGTTTGGTCGCGAACTTCATCGGCGTCGATTCCTTGAAAAGGTCCATACATCCACGCATTATAATTATAATGAAACTCCAGAACAATATGCCACATCCTGTCGAAGTTCTCAACGGTGGATGTCAACGACGGTAAAGTTATGTATGGAGATATTTCTAGATCTAGAAGAGCCTCTTCGGAGTTGATGCTTTCTGCTTCTCTACGAATTTCCGTCATAGTTTGGGAGATCTTCTCGATCTCGGCGGTAGACGATTCCATTTCCTCTGGAGTTAGTACTGGTGGATCTTTCTTCTTGAACTGATCGATTATGTGTTGCTGTTTACGTATCTTTTTTTCAAAATTTTCTCGCTTGTTTTTTAAGACACCCTCAACAAATTCCTTCCGCATGTTTAGTCGACTGTTAGCTAATTCCATTGCCATTTCCATTTCTCGGGGCCACGTAAGCGTCCTAGTAGTTAAATATATATCCTCATTTTCGAAGGTAGCCAAATGACCATAGAGGAACAGAAGTAATTCCCCTGTCCATGCGAATTGAGACTTCAAGTTGAACAGTGTGTTATCACGACACTCGCATAGGTAGTTATAAAGATCGACTACATCTTGCGTGGATTCAGGCATCTCGGATATTCGATTAGCGATCTCGTCGAAAATACTACACAGGTCTCGGTTATTGTTGCGTAATTTTTCGCGAAAGTAATCATTGATTCTTGTGCGAAGATCATATAAGATCTGTCTCATAACATCGTTAACATTCGTGCAATCGAGTTCGATCATGTTCAATGAGACCTGGAAAATATTTGTATTATACACACGAACTACTTCATGGTTTGCAATAATTACTTCGAATTTAAACTATACCTTATTACGAAACATCCAAATTTTGTCAATCAGATCTGTATAACTCTTAATCTTGACACTAAAATCATGTAAACCGGGAAACGGATCTTGCTTAAAGAATTCGTCCAAACTTGTGCTCTCGGAACCATCAATAATGGAACCTAAATCTTCGTAACACTTCATGTATATTTGGGGACCAGGAACGTTTGCTTTTATTGCATTGAGGGCTTGACTTAATATTTCATTTACCTGTTTTAAATCATTAACAACCCTTCTATCTTATTAGCTGCGTTTATATTTTAAATATGACGGCTACGAAATTTGCAACAGAGTAAAATGTTATCAAATGTCAAAATTTTTATTAAGGCTCTCAGCTTTCCCTTAAACAACAAAAAAAAAGTGTAAAAAAAAAGTATAAAAAACTTTTATAATACGAAAAACGATACTATTTAGCTTACCTCTCTTTCTTTTCGAGAGACAGGAAAGAGGGAACTCTTTTGTATTATATCAGGAAACAAAATTACTTCTATTTTTGGTATCATGCTTGATATGTGTATTATTGCATTAAAGCAGGTGGATAATATTGAATATACTTTGGGAACAGTCGGTTCGCAACGGAATTCCTGCGTGCCGAATACTGGCTCGACCGAGATTCTCATTAATGGCGTCCTGAGAATTTAATTTACGTTTTTTAATCTTAAAGTATTTTCTTTTAGAAACGAAATGTTGGATTTATAATTCTTGTTTACAAAGCTTATTTGAACAAATGCACGCATACCTTGTAAAGGCTGTCTCGTCGTATTCTCCACTGAAGGCATTCCCCTCTTTATACAAAACGAAATAATCCCTTAAATGCCGTATATTTTGTAGAAGTATAATACGTAGTTGCCTCGACAAGAGTGAATTTACACATTTAAAATATTTCTCGACTAGTCCAGTCGACGATGATGGATTTTTATCAAAAAGCTTCGACCAAGCTTCTTTCTTATCCAGAAAAAGTTCTGCTACTTCGGCGAGCCATTCTTTTGTAATTTTATTGATAGCAGCCTCGCACAGCAATTTGATTTTTGGACGGATTTCTAAGGCCGGTATTGGTAACTTTCCGAAATCTTCGATCCTGACTACCATCATCGTTCGATATCTGAAACGTCAGCTCTATAAGATGATGAAGATAATTTATAATTGATTTCAAGTATCGAACTCACTTGTTGTGCCAAATTTCTCCAATATTCTTAATAATTTCATTACCAATAAAGAGGTTATATTCCATCAGTTGTTCAGCAATGACTTTAGTTTGATGCCAGGGCACTGGGGTACGAACCAAAAGAACTGGGTAACCGATCGGCATAGTTTCAATTCCCAGAATCGCCCTCTTATTCTCATCTTGAAGGAGGGTCTGAACGATGGAGGACTTTATGGCTTCCTCGTAATCCTTGACAATTTCAGCTTCCAAAATGGCCTTCTTTTCAGGAAACCTGGAATATTCAGTTGTCAGTTTATTACAAGCACGTTGATTTTATATCCTTTTAGTAGTTTTATATATACGATATAGTATAAAATAAGAAAAATTAAAGAAAAGAGGAAGAGTTTAACAAACAAGTTGATTTTACTCTTTTCTCTGCTTGACTTTGTCGGGAATTTTCTTCAAACATTGTATCATATATTCTTCGCTGGGTGGATCAATTTTAACATCCAAGGTGGAATATAAATTGCTAATCTTTTCCAAATCTTCCGGTCTCACGCGTCTGCTCTGTTCCTCTTCCGCAATGGAATGTAATTTCTCTAATTGCTCTTCAATAGTCAACGGCAGTTCAGCTTCTACCCAGCGCTGGACGAAAAAATAAATAAACGCCCTAAATTAGCTGAATAGGTTGACAATCACATTGAAATCGCCGTAAATTTCCTGAGTTTTAATATGGTCTATTTTAAAGTTTACATGTACAGGACTTACCTTTTCGACCTTCCCGACGGCATGGCCAATCAATCGTTTCTTCTTACGTTTTTTAACGGATTTATCTTCAATATTTAGTGTTAGTAAGTCTCTTAAATCGACAACGTTTGCCTTTATCTTATCCAAATTTCTCTTCATGTTGTCAAGGGCGAAGCTCCGGATTCAATAGGCACAAAAAATTTAGCTATCGAGTCAATAATTGAAGGTGCTAAGCTTTCGTGACGGCATACGGTACTCGCGCCACGCAGAATATGTTACTAAAAGTTGAAAAATTCTTTTGAAAAAACAAATACATATGAACGTACGTATTCAATGTGTGGATTGAACAGTAGAACCTTTAATATGCAGCAACGCGAGCATATTTCAGAAGTTGTTCCGCGATCGATGCATATTTTAATGTCGTTAGTCGCCCCACAGTATTTGGTGAGTTTGCACCTTGATAGAAGTTGTGCTCTCGATTACTTATACAAACTTACAAGTTGCGTGTAATTTTCGAACGCTTCTTACAATTGACAACAATGTAACTTTTAACGTATTTGATAATAGTAATGCGACTTTTTAATCAGGCTGATTTACGGGACGATGTCAGTAGTAGTGGAATGTCCCTTTAATATTCCTTCACTTAACAGGATTTAAAAGTTATGTACTGTTGATATTTATTCATCATGCACGAGTTAAAATCCCACGTGTGCATGACACTTTAGAAAATCCGGATAACCTCAGAAACCTGAGATTTGCCCGCCAACATTAAAACAGAAGAATGAACTGAATATATAGAACGATCCAGGGGCGTAAGAACGAGTTTGTTTAACGAGGCGCAAGGGGGGGGGGGGGTTAGGGCATTTCACGTTTTAGGGAAAAATTGAAAGATGCTGGAGGACAGGATTAGGAAAAGGGTATCACTATGGTACCTTTTGTCTAATGCTGTCCTCCAGCATCTTTCAATTTTTCCTCAAGCGTGAAATGCTCTAAATTGCGTTTCACATCGTACCAGCTGTTTAACCTATACGCCTACGTTAACCGTTACTATAGCGATTATGGTCACGTTTAGAACGTTGGTTCAATAATCATATATGCGCACCCCGGTGAAAAATGGAAAGTGATCGAAGCGTGAAAATGTTCCAATCGTCAATTTAAGCGTGAATTGGAACATTTTCACGTTTCGATTACGTTCAATTTTTACTTTCTACTTTGTCTCCAGGGCATGGTATAGTATATGTACTACCTTTAGGTATTTTTCGTACATATAATGTAGATTTTATTATCAAGTTAGCTTCCCCTTAACAACAATTGAATGAATTCCATATTATTAATAATAACAATATTTTAATTGGTACGGTACGACCTATCTTCAATCTCAAGTTGCAACAGCTTATATCCGTATATTATGTCCGTGGGAAAATTACTATTTAGTTTGTGTCCAGTGAATCTGAAGGGAAGTAAAATTAAAAGAATTTTTAATGATGTATTATTGACATTGCTTTAAGGACTTAAATCACTCTGTAGAATTTTCCAAAAATCAAAAGAAATTTTTTTTTTCCTTAGAAATTACTCATTATAGGGTCTCAAAAATGATATCTCAAAATACCTCTTTTGCTAAAGCGCCGGGGTGACGTATTTTGAGGGGATGAAGCACGTAAATACGGTAGATCCCAATAAACGAAAATTCATTGGGTTTTTATTTTTCAATTTAAATTCATTCAAATTCATTCCAGAATGTAAGAAAACTAATTCATAACAATTCAAAAATAATAAGCTAAATGAATTTCAATGATTTTTATAATTATAAAATAGAAAGCTGATGAACTTTCGTTTACTTGGATGTTATTGAGGTATTCTTCACCTGACTAAGAGTACATGCGTCTATTTTGTTCGATTTCGTCTTATACGGAAACATTAACGAAAGCTTCAATTCGTCAGTGTGGGCATTGGCTCCAAAATCGATTTCTAGTATAGTAAAACTGTTTAGCCACAAATATTGCAGTTTACGCGTACAATACAGAATACAGAAGAAATTGTCTTAGACATTGATAGATAATCGGCCTTAACAGCTACCAAACGTGCCTGAAGATCGACGATCAGCGCGTAATATGCTTGCAGAAAGATCGCACTGTCTAAAGTTACGAAAGACGCAAAGGATCGCTTCAAAATCGAATAGAAATGAAATGCAAGAGCAGGCCACTAATTTTGAAGGCCAATTATGTGGTGCAGGTATTGCAGATTAAAGGTATATAAAATTTATTGATGACGATTTTCTACCGCACACTTAAAACTTTAAACGCGTTTATCTCAAAACTGCCTTTTTCAAGTTATCCGGAAACGCATAACTGAAACAATTGACAACTGATACAGGATAAAGGACGGGAAATTATCCCCCGCTTAATGACTATACTGGGTCTGTTAGCGGGTCGGCTCTCAGGTGGGTAGGTTCAGGATTTACAGCACAACCGCAATTACTGGTCGAGAATTAGCAGAAACACACCCACTTAGATAACCAGTCCCCTCACAGTGCGCCCCGCGCAGTATGCCTTGAACCCCTCTGTATCGCATTTACACGAGGGTCTGGGAAAACTACAGAAAATCCAGACCGATAGAGTCGAGTACTTGCTCATCAACCGCCATTATGTAGAATCACCCTTCCAAAGCCCAAATTTTGAAAAAACGTTTCAATCACTTTTTATTTAAACTTTTATTGTTGAAAAACTTGGTCGGTAACTTGGTCGGAACCCCCTTAAGAGGGTTCTAAAGTAGAACAGTTACCGACCTAACCTCGAAATACGAAAAATGTAAATTATAAATGATTGAAACGTTTTTTCAAAATTTGGGCT
>JAPYZR010001432.1:0-27185 GCA_030522945.1 Trichopria nigra
ATAATAAAATTTACGATCGATTAGATCAGTTTTTGCAGTTCGTGAGTTTAAATAATTTTATAATCACCCTGCACCAGTATTAAAATCAAATCAGATAAACAGAATCTACGAAAGAACCTATGAATTAATATGAATTAAATATATTAATTAGATCAATGAATAAAATCCACAAATGAAAAAAAAAAAATTATTGAAACCTTTATTATAAAATTTATAGAATGAATTCAAAAATTAAATTTGTGAATGAAATCTGCGAATGAAATCCGTTAATGAAATCTTTGATTAACGAATGAAGTCCACGTACTATAAAAGTCCCACGAAATCCATGATATATTTGAATATAAATTTTAATATAATTTGAATAAAAATATGAATATATTTGATAATAAATTTAGAATATAATTCCTTTACAATCAAAAAATGAAGGGAGACTAATAAACAGCCGATTTCTTTTTAGTACTACGGAAATGCGATCACAATATCGTTTGTAAAACGCAGTACAATTTTTAACAAAATGACGAAACATTAAAAATTGACCACTTCATTTCATTAAAGAATATGCATTAATTTCTGTAAGGAATATCTATTCCCATTTGCATTCTTCAATCTATTAATTTAAATAGTGACCATTATCGTTGAAACCCAATTGCGACAGCTTATTCAGCAGTAAAAAAATGTGTCTAAAACTGACACTCGATGAGTTTTTTTACCTATCAGTTAATGTTCGGTAAAACATTTCCAAGGAGTTTCAAGAAGACACGTACATACGTATACCCTTTTTATACACTTTTATACGTTCTGCGGAAAGCAAGTTGAAGTTTCTGACAAATGCCTCTTTGGGCATTATCTGACATTTGGCACGATAAAGAAGTTGTTCGAAAAGAGTACGTGTTTTCACATAATGTATGTCGTATACTCTCCATCTCCTATACTACATGCACACAGTAAAGATAAATTAAAAATATAATAGTTTGGACGATATTGAAAAAAAAAGTAAATCCGAAAAATCCATCAATTTTAGAGGATTGAAATAAATATATGTTATACATTTCAATTGTGTTTCAAGTGAATTCTAAGAGAATCCCATGATTTTAATATGGTATCGGTGTAGTTACTCGAGGTATACTCGGAAATAGCATGTGCACGACACACCTTAATTACATTGAATTGAATTCGTCTATCTTTAGATCCCCAATAAATTGTCTTTGAGCAATCTCTGGATCATTAGATAGATACGTGCTACTCATTCCTTTGCATATATGTGTAGTGCATTGCTATTGCCTTAATTAATTATGAATTTCAAATGACGTAAAAATTTGGGTGCGCAATGTACTTTTTTATTCTATTTCGAGTAAAAATTAAGTGATGATTACTTAATTTTAACTATTAAGCGAAATTTAAGTACATGCATAAAAAACCAATACATACTGAAAAAATCACAATAAAATATAAAAAAAAAAAAATGTATAAATAATTAAGAGACACAAGATTTAAAAAAATTTTCTGTTGAAAATAAAAAAATATACATTTTTTTGAGTTTATCATAATATTTTGTTGAAAATGAGGAATATCTCGACTTCTAATTGGTCGATTTTAATAAGAAGATATGTATAGTTCAATATTTTTTCAACGTTCGTACTTACGATATAGTTTTTACTTCATTTCTTTGGGTCCATTATGAAAAAAAAAACATGAGAATTCATCAGAATTTTCGAATAAAATATTTTATCAATTTTCTACGGAGTATTATTGATTTTAATAAGTAACTTGTAACTTTCGTTAATGATAATCGAAATCCTCCCACAAAAATGGCGTAATCGATTATTCCTACGATCAACTGCATCGTAGAATCAAGAAAAGGCTTTGTTCGTAAAATACGAGGAACGTCAGGACCGAATCGCATCGGGTAAAAATTGTGCAGCAGATTGCACCGTGTCGCATCTACTTGAGAGACCACTTTGCACGCGAGACACACCGGCAACGAAGGGTGCAAGGAGAGGGTCGTCTTCTTTTAGTCATGGCGTTTTTATTTTTTTTTTTCTTATGCAGCTATATGCAGGGTGGAAAATGAGCTGGCACGGCCAAGCAGGCAGGAAAAGAAACCGACACCCCTTCAGTCACGACCAGCCACCACTTGTGCTCGCTCTTAATTAGACGCGGGGAGGGTTCGATAAAAATAAACAATGAAAAGAGTATAGTGAAAAATAAGAAATTCCAATCTGTATATTGTACGCTTTGATGTTTCGCAAAACGAAAATCCATTTTTTTTTTAATTCACTTCGTGATATTAGCTTATTGGCTAATATCACGAGTTGATGCTTATTGCATCAACTTTTAGCTTTTTTTTTTAAATTTTGTCGTCAATATTAAAAATCAATTTTTTTTTTTATTATTTATCTTACTCTATAATAAGTCATAATTTATATACTTTAATAAAATCGATCGTTGTTGTTGTTATTATTATTATTACTATTAAAAAATGAATCGTTTCAAAATAACTCTCATTAAAAAGGCGTTAATTAGAAACATTACGTAACTACGAATCAGTTTCATTATACCGGAAAACTTTTTAAAATTAAATCTAAATTCAAACAAAGCAGAGGTAAAAGTTTTTGTACTCAAGCGCGGTTTCCGTTCTGTCGCCGTTGTTAGAATTGTATTCTAGTTGAAAACATTTCCAACGTGTTTTTATTTTATCAGTTGCTTACCTTCGACAAATTGGATTGCATTCCCATTGCAAAATAAAGAATCTTCAAAAAAAAAAGGATATATGAGTAGTAAGAGCTTAGCGAGACGAGGTAACGACATGACGAACACGTGAAAGAAGTTGACCATAAAACATTAGTATAAAACTATTTTTTATGTGTTGTTTTTATTTGAAATTCATTAGTGTTTATAAGATATATGTATGTGTGTATGTATATAAAGGATGTTTATGAATTTAATATATTTATTAATGAGGTTATTAATAAAATCATTTTATTCTTTCTGTTTTAGGTAAGTTCAAGTGCACAAAAAGGTTAAATATAAAGAATCACGTTTTTTCATTACTTCAAGTGTAGATAAGTGGTTTTTATTCCAATTTATTTAGATTTACGGTATTATTTAGAAACTTTTATGATTACTTTTTTAGTGATGTATTTAATGAAAAAAAAAAAATATTTCAATCCTAGTGGAAAATAAGACCAGTTTCTGGGCATTTTTTCTAGGCTCCATTACTTTTAACATAGAGGTCAGAAAAATTGAGCAGAAACTGGTGTCATTTTCTACTATAGGGAATTAATGCAAAAGAAAGTTTTCCTAACTGCGCTTAGTAATTGATAATTCATTAGTTTAAATACCGAAAGAACAAGTATAGTCGAAATTTTTAGATCGTATGAGAACATTTTTTATATATTCCTTATCAAATTTAAAAAAAAAAAAAAAAAAAAAAAATTACGTATAATGTTCACAAAATGTCATTATTAAGCTTAGAAATTTTTTTATATTATATTTTTGAAAGATTGCAAAAGAATCTCTTATATTAAATACTATTGTTATAAGAGACTATTAAATTTCAATATACATTTTTTTTTAATTTAATTTATTTACGGAATCATACTTTAAAATTTACAAAAAAGGGTTTTCGAAATATTTATATTGTAAACTAAAATTTAATTGCTACTGTTGAGATAAATATTTACGTCAACATAAACATTTTTTTAAGTTTAGGAATTTATATATATTTTAATAATATTTTCTACTTTTAAAATATTTTTAAAATATTAAACCGTTTTATTTTATCCGCCATTTTGAATTTCGAAAAATTTGACGACAGATTCATGATCAAAGAGCAAACGAAAAAAAAAACTGTAATAAACACACTTTTAGAAGAAATTTAATTTAATTCATTTTACGCTTCAGTAGTCGCCATTTTGAAATTCAATATTTCCGTCCATACGTTCGGAAATTTATGGCTCTAGGACGCAAAATTTTCACTTACGCTGATTAGATTTTGATGCAAGATTGCTGATCAAACAAAATATTTGGATAAAAATATAAAATATAGAACATAAAATATTTTCTTAATATATTTATTAATAATAGTTTATCGAATATTTCATAATAACATTGGGTTAAAATATTTCCCTGCTCTATTATTGAGAAATGTTTGAAAATGTTTTGATAATCATTGAATCCTTTCAGGGTCGCAATTAATCTGGAAATTATATTAAACCATTCTTATCATATTCTTAGGTTTTCGGGCAAAATCTGAAGTCAAAATTAAGAGATTCAAGATGGCGGCTGCAATATTGATGTAAAATAAATCTAATAAGTGTATCAGAATGTATACCAATAATACCTTTCGTCGGTCGTCTCGAGAATCTGAAAACATGATTTAAAAGGAGTTTTATATCCCGGGGACTTTAGGAACGAATTTAATGTAAAAAAAAAGAAACTTTCATCATTGTTTATTTAATAATAATTGTAAAATGTACAATTCGTCGTGTAAAAATAATATAGTAGTGTTTAGAAACATTACTAATGAGTATAAGAAAAGGTATTTAGCAAATAACAAACCGGAGTTATCACAAAAGAAAAACCAAAGAAATTGAGGTGGGAAGTGTTCTTTCCACCGCCCCTGTAAGGGTTTACAGTGTTTTAGAAACATATATTTATAAAATATGGTGAAAAATTATTTTTTTCTTTTGTAGTTCTTTGTTTTTTCTTTTATTTTTATTTATATTCTAAATTTTTATGAGATTTATCATATTTTCTTTTTAATTCTCTATCCCCTTTAATTACATTTAATAATTTAACCATTTCCATCCATATGAATTTCTATAGTAAACGTGATTTCTAATCGTTATTTATTGCACCTGTGTTCATTAAAAAAAAAAAAAAAAAAAATTCACAATTCTTCATTGCATGACGGTAATACATTACTCTCGTCTGGGATTCCCTTGTATTTTTCTATATCAATTTTTGTTTCTCGATTCTTCGAGTCAGGCCACCTGAAAACTTAATTCGTACGTACTAATAACCCGTCTTAAGGATAGATCGAATTATACTTTATTCAAGTATAAAACAAACTAAAAGTGCGACGACGACACGCCCTCGGCTTATTGAATTTCGCGACAAATATCAATTTCGATTTTAAAGAGAGAAGTACACAAATGGTAGCGAAACGGTGATTGAGATGAAAGAGGATCTACAAATAAGAAGAGGGAAAACATAAAGGAGGAGGCAAAGATGTGGAAAGAGCCCTACAGCACTTTTCATTTTTTTTTCCTATAACTTCTTTCGCTGGTATAAGGGAAAACCGGTGCTCCGAGTAAAAGGACGAGGCAAATTGTTCGAGCGGAAACAAACCGAATATTACGCTGAGCCACGATTCTATATATATATATATATGTGTGTGTATAGCCGATATGACAAAGGAACAACGCGTGGAAATAAGGATGAAGTACGAAATCTCAGGACCGATTATAATTATTGGCGACCCGCATATATATATATATGTATGTATGTATGTATGTATACGTATACCGCCATATATCCATATAAAGGTACACGCTCAATGTCGTGCATATAAGTGCATACCCTGTAAGAGAGCGGCATTGGATGCTCATAACGAACGGGATTCTGAATTGCGATTGAACTTTAAGAAATTTCCCGTGGCCCGCACATCGAACCCGCAGAACTGGTTTTGCTTCGTTATGTCTGCACTATTGTTAACGTTACTGTGGGAAGGACCGCGAGCACGTTATCATTTCGAACGTATACCTGCCCCTGGAACATCTGATTTTCGTAATTTTCTTTTTTTTTTTTATTAATTATCGAAGTTTAGGATCCATCCAAGACATTGTGCTTTGTTGGAAGAGAGTCAAAGCTCCCTTGACATAGGTGTCTGTCCAGAAAAGGACATACATCGATTGTCAATTATCACGACGATTGATTATACTTCAGTACATATATATATATATATATATATAGTTTTTGACTATAATTTTCTTCGGTTTTTATCAATTTTACGATTGATGAATACAGTTGACAATTAACGAATACAGTTAAAAATTGTTGAAGACACTTTTTAACTCTATTTAAGAAGAGATTGACAAGCAAATAACGAGAAAGTGACATAAAAGTGAGATAAAAGTGACACGAAAGTAGCACATGAATTTTAAGAAAGTAATACGAAAGTAATAAGAATGGAAAAATTAACAAAATAAATTAAGAAGAAAACTGATAAAAATTTAGGAAAACTTAAAAAAAACGAAGATAGACGATAAAAAAGTATAGTAGCAAAAATAATAAAAATAAAAATATTGATAATAAGAAGGACAATACAATATACAAAGTAATATTACCCAGAAAAAATGTACAAAAGGCGATATTTAAGTTCAAAACAAAATTCAACAATAAAATGATAAACGACAAAAAAAGTGATAACGATTTTGGGTACGCTTAATATTTACAAGTATTGGTTGAACAAAATAGTAAAATTCGCGAAATCTGATAAAAATTGACAATTGATGCAAAAAAATGATACAATTTTTTGTTTGCAATTTTTTTTTTTTTTTGTAGTTATGTTAAGGTAAATATATATTTAGTGAACCTAAATAATAAATTTATATGAAGAAAAATAATAAATTAAGTAAAAAAAAAACTAAACGTCAAGTAAAAAATACGGTACAAGATTTATTCTATGGACTTTTAAGATAAATAATTTTTAATTGTATTTTTTCAAATTCCAGTATAATTTGATTGCGAATAGTGAAGAACCAATTTTTGTTCGGAATGGGAGAATTCCTTCAAATCGATAAAAATTTATAAAAAAATTGAAACACAATGAGATGAAATTTAATATAAAACAAAGTTTGCAAAACAACAACAATGAATATTGTGAGAAAAATTGTACTGATGATATAATTGATTTAAATAAACCAGAACTTGGAAATCAATGTAGGATATTGAAAACAATTATTATTAGTATTATTATTATTATTATTATTATTATTATAAAAATATTAATAATGAAACTGATAAAAAAACTGAAAAAAAGAAGATACAGTCATCTCTGCCATGTAAATGCCGAGCAAATTGGTCAAAATTAAAAATTGGAAAGAATCTCTTTTGACATTCTGTCTTTTTTAATTTCGTCAAATGAGAATTATTTTGTCGTTCTAATATCCGCTTCAATTTTGCCCTTTCGTTGCGAAACGTCCGGTAACATCCACGATTAAGAACACACTGGCACAGAGAGAGAAACAGAGACTATTGAGAGAGAGAGAGAGAGAGAAAATGAACCATACGTTCATCCGAGTTTCCCTCGGTTTTCCTTGGTTTTCGCCGGTTTTCATTTGCTAAAATTCATTTCGTACGTTTTAGTTCAGTGTCGCAATAAATTGCACGACACGACACACGTATAAACACGTCTATGCACACGAAATCGTAAAAAAAAAAAAACACACACACACAACACATAAATTAGTTATTGAATTTCTTTCGGGAATATACCGCTCGCATTTGGTGAAATGTAACTCTGGAAAGAAAAATGCTTCGCCTCTGAAAGTACATTTTATATTCACGAACATTTCCGGAATGTGTTTTATTAAAAACTGTGCCAGTAAATCTTTCACATTCCATGACGTTTTGAGATTATCAAAATCCGTCTGTCGATTTGACATTTTCTTTTGAAATATCATCGTGAGCGAATTAATTTTAATAATTAATGAACATCAGTGACGGAATGACGAATACAGTCGTTCAATATCAATTTGTCATTTGGATTTATTTAAAATATGAATAAGGTAGAAAAAAAGAGATTCATTACATAAAACTGATATCGAAATCAAGAAAATCATCATACTATTACTTTGCGGTTCTCTATTGTGTTTAAATTATTAATATTGTTTTTTTTTTTTTATACATTCATTATAGAGCATTGTTTTTAGTTGACCCTTACGGCCTATTTAAATGCATCACGACGAGGGGCCATCTACGAGCATTTAGTGTGACATTCGTTGTTGTCCTCTCACGTAAGTGCATATGCATAGTCCACAGGGGTCAACTAAAAGGAATTTCCTATATAATTAAACGAAGAAGAATTTATGGTGACATAAATTTATAGAAATTAATGAAAATTACAGAATGCTAAAAAAAAATCCGACAAAAATTCTTTAAAAAAAAAATGGCGAAGCAAATTGTCAGAGCCAAAAACAAGATTAGAATAAAAATTAAGATCAGGATGAAATTGAAAAAGTTTGATATCGAAAGAAGTAAATTTACCAATGAAGCAAGTTATTAGCAAACTTACGAAAGTCAACCTAAGTTGACGATAACTAATAACATTTTTCAACACTCACAAAGTTGATGAAGCTGAAACAAATTTCAGCATTGCGTTGTATACCAACGATTTGGTGATGGTTTTATTTTTATTTTCATTTTCTGTCAACTTCCACGTTGAAAAACAAAACGATTATGGTAAATCCGACAATTATTAATGAATCTCGAATCTAATTCGGACCTGCATTAATAATAGGACGTATAAAGTAATGTCGAGTGCGACACGAAGAAATCTACTGAAAATATCCCCTTGCTCCGAGTTTTCATATAATGGCATCCTGGATTTTTTTTTAAGGGAACCCACCTGCCAAGCCTCGGGGCGCCACTTCAAGGGGCAAAGTTCAAGAGCTCATCCGCACGAAACCTACTGGATGGAAAGAGGGGATGCACTCTGCCTTTGATCGGGAACTTCGATACAATTCGAAGCACGCACGAAATTACTCGGGGATACGTCGGTGCAGCTGATGACCTTATCCTCTCCTTGTCTCTTCCTTTGTCTTTTGCTCCTTCCATCACCCTCTCTCTCTCTCTCTCTCTCAGTCTCTTGCGCTACACTTCCTACGTCTCTTTCTCGGATGTCGTTCATTTTCATCTTCCCGCAGCTCCTCTTTTCATCATCGGCTCTTTATTTCAGCGTGAGATCATGGGATTTACGTTTTATTCTTGCTCCGAGTCTCCTTTTTCTCCTTATACTCCCGGTCTACCCATAATATTCTCGTTTTATTCTCATTGCCTTTACGTTCCAGCAGAGTCGTATATCGCGTGCTCTTTTCACGTGTTTGCCGTTCTCGTGCGTGGGTCAGAATGTAGCCACTGGCCACGTTATTGGTCGTGATCTTCTTACGCCGATTTCATTCAACCGCGGAATTCATACTGGTTTTCAAAGGGTAATTCTCTCTTTGTTTTTATTATTATATGCCACTACGTAATCAAACTTTTTGTTATCGTGTCTTGACGCACACGCTACCGCATTGGAGTCGTCGCGGTTTAATGTCGTCAGATTCAAAGACTGGAAGATCTCAAAAATACCAGGATTTAATTTTTTGGTGGCTTAAAATCGTATCAAAGATTTTTTTTTTGTAACAATTGTCCACGAAAAGGGAATGAAAAAAATGCTTTTCCATGGCCTATTATCTCACATTAAACATTAGATTTAAATACCTTTATTTTTATAATTTCTCAATAGCTCTTTTTTCAATAAGTAATGGCTACTTATTGGAAATCCGTGTACAGTTAGTCAATAGCACAACACTGTGTACAATTATTCGTAGTAACGTATAATTATCATAGTTACTTATAGTATTCTATAGTGATTTTTCTTAGCGATTTAATGGTTATTTAATGGCTATTACATAGTCACGCCGTTGAGTTTAATGTTTCTCAAATAGCTCTGAAAAAGCATATACCGTCAATAGCTCACAAAACTTATCATTAAATCGTCGATACTTTTTGAACCATTCGAATTGACAGTATTTCGGAAGGTATCAATAGTTTCAATATGCTATCAAATTGTCATTCAACGTCGGTCCATTTCGCACCTTTTATATCTATCAATTATACTTCCACGAGATCGCTAAACATTTTAATATACGAGACTGCATTTCTTTTAAAAAATTTTACCGATTATTCACTAGCTTGTGTCTATTTAAATACGGATAACCATTGTTTCTCGAGTGATCTCCGATAGTTTCCCAATATTGAATATTGCCATACACTTTTAAGGATTTCAATCCTTCGGTTTAAGAATCCATCCAATATTCCTCGACTGCATCGACTATTCAATAGCATTATCCAGTGTCAGGCGTTCGGTAATTTCCCGTGCAGAGACCCTTTACACCCAGTGGCTATTGAATAGCATTTCCCCAATATTCCAATTTTCAACGGTTCCCCAGGGTATGGTCAATAGCTGCTTTCGATAATTTCAATGAAATTTATACGTTATTATTTTATTCTTTTAATAATGAAAGTATTAACATTCTTCAATTAATAGTAGTTTCTTTTGCGCGAATTATACTAATCGATTCTCGCGATAAAAGGAAAAGGCAAAACAGAAAAACAAGGACAGTACGAAAATAGATATATACAGAGAGCGATGGACATTGAGAGAGAGAGAGAGAGAGACGATCTTTCAACCCCGAAAATACCTGTCGATCTCGCATGTTAAACTTGTCGCGCATTTCCATTTGCTTCGACTTATATATCGGCAAGTTTTAGAGTTCCTGCAATTTTCAAAACTTTACGACAGTCGTTTCACGTGCATTTTTCAGACTCTCTTATATTGGAGGATATTGGATGAAATAATGATAGCATTTCTGAAAGGACACGCGGATATAACCTATAATACCGGCAGATAGGAAATTTTCTATATATATATATATATATATATGAATGCATGTATATATAAAAGCTGCGGTAAAAGCTTGATAAATTACGGGAGACTTTTGTTATTTTTCCGTATGGCTGTATTATTGCGAACGGAAGGAAGTTTCACGACCCGACACCGGGAAGAAATGGACGATAAGAATTGCGCGATAATGCGCGATACAGATATATATAAGAGCCTGGCGTGTATACTTTCGATAAGATTTTATAAAAGGAATGAAAACGCAATTGCGGTATTATATTCTCAAGGGTTATGATGATTTTTTATTACAGGAATGTTTTCTGGATTTTCGAAACGCTCCGGGAAAATATCGTTAAATATGGATAAATATGGATAAATGATGTCGGATAAATATGCAGCGATACGATTGAATTTTTTGAAAATTTATCTTGGAAGATTTTTAATTTCTGCGAAATAATTTTATTATTTTATTTATCCAACTTTATATTGATTATGTACGAAACGTTGTCTGCTAGTATATAATAAATTTATAACTGCATTCAATGACCGCATACTGGAATTGTGAAATGTCTAAACTATTTTATTACCTGAATTATTTAAAAACAATCCGTTGAAAAAGTATCGAATGGTCCATGCGACAACATATTTTAAAAGTAAAAAATCATGTAAAAAAATCAAATAAAATATCAATACATGATTAAAAAAATAAAACATGATTTTTTTTATTTTCAATTTATGAAATGTTAGTACGAGTAATGAAAATACATTTAAAACTTATAAATAAAGTGCAAAAAATGAATGTAGCTTACTATCAAATAGGGGTATTCCGAAAAAAAAAACATTTTCCAAAATAGCCGACACAAAATGACGATAAATGTGAGTTTTTATTTGTAACGTCATGGCCATGCTTATAAAATCACAAAACTTATGGATTTTTATAAAACTTCGTATCCAACGGTTTCTTGAGGTCGCCGGACACAAATCTGGAGTCAGTTTTTGAAAATTCAAAATGGAGGATATAACATTGTTCCGTAAAACCCCCAGTAACAAGTTTCAAGTGAATCCTGTTAATTTCTAATCGTTTCGTTCGCCATATTCGGTCCGCCATTTTGGATTTTTCAAAACTGACCTCAGATTCATGATCAACGACATTAAAAACTTTTATTGCCATTTCGCATGTCTGCTATTTTGGACATTTTGTTCAGAGTACTCTAATGCAACATGTAAAATTCAATGAATTGAAAATAAGACAAAAATTTTGTTTTATTTTTTAAATATGTTGTTTTTTATATCGTATTTTTTTTTAATCATGTTTAAGTTTTTACTTGACTTTAAAAAATATTGTCTATAAGGAAGATCGATACGTGTCCAATAAAAAATGGCTATTGTAGAATTTTTCTCATGGAGTTTAAAAACTAAAATAGTTTCATACTTCATGAAAAGAAAATTGTACATTTGATCCTTATGTGGTTAAAAAGCTCAACCAAAGTATTGAAGATATTTTAATAAGTATTGATAAACATTCGTAAATGATCAAAATATCATTTTTTTAAACTATCAAAACATGTTAATAATTAATATAAACATTTTCGAAATTTTGAAATTTAAAGTAAATAGCCCTATTTTATTTACCGATTCCACGTACTATATTCTTAGATGAATAATTTCAAGTCTAATTTCATTTAACAATGTCCAAGTTTATCAACCGTGGAAACTATAAAAAAAAAAGAAACTAAAGAAAACCCATTAAAAAAAACACACACACAAAATGACATTTTTTAACAAAGTTAAAAGAATACAGAGTTTTAATAGTTGGGACGCTCCGACAACTTTTTCAAGCGCCAGGAGGAGTAAAATAGAAGTCAGTTGGCCAAAGTCCATTAGCAAGAGTTGTACGGTGTGGTTTTCAGATAACGCACATTCGAGTAGTTTCGTAAAATGGGTCAAAGAAGCTAACGCCAATATGGGGATAGAGTTTCGGAAAGAAATTCGGGTATTTTGTAAAGACTCGAGGGTCCTTGCACTTTACCGATTCTCTCAAAAAGAAATCTTTAGCTTCCTTTTTATAAATGTATTTACAATTCCTTCAAATAAAAGAAGAGTAAATATATTTTCCCAACAAAAAAAATGGCCTACGACCGTGAAAAAGTACAATAGAAATGAATGAATGTAACGGAGCATAATTTTTTTTAAAGCGTCTACATTACGAGTTTACTCGTTCCCTCGCGTAACCTTGAACTTTGGCGCAATAAAAGCGTAGGTAAATTTTCGATCCTCCATTAAATGTTTTTTTTCTTTATCGCAGACGTAAAAGTTTAATGACCGACGGCAAATCCGCAATTTATCATAAGAGCCTGAAACAAAATGGAGCGGCGAAGGAAATATGGAAAATTATAAAAACGATTTGAATCAATTCGATTTTAATTGGCGGTCCACTTAAAAAAAAAGCATCCTTACACCCGATACTCCGAGTACGTTGTTGTATACAGTTTTCGCGCGAAATTACAGCTTTAATGCACATTTTCACGTTTAATTGGTAAAGATTATTCGTAAGACCACAGATATTATGCGCAATTGCATGTAACTACGCGTAATTGCAAGGGAGTTTAAGTGCCCGTGAACACGAATGGGACACAGAATGGGAGCTATAGAATGGGAGAATCACGCGAAATAAACAAATGTAGGAAATAATATACGAAAGAAGACGAATGAGTGAATGAATAATTGTACAGGAGCGATTTTCGCCCTGATGACAGACTGCGCGCGGATGAAAATAAATAAATATTGCATTAAAAAAGATAAAAGAAAATACGTTTCGCGAAATAAAGAAATAAATAATAAATAAGTTATTTGTAAAATTTACCAATAATTACTTGATTGATGAATTTCATTTGGATCAAAGCTGCAAAAAAAAATGTGGAATATGGAATGGTGCATATATATATCGAAGAGCTATCGAATAGTTATATTCTGTGACCGCAAAAAGTTATTTTTAAAATATTATTGTCATACTGACATCAAGTCAGAGTATCAAGTTGATTTTTATTTATTGTTATCACAGCTTCGATTTTGATGAATTCGGTGGTGCTACCTCAGATACTTTATGACCTTAATAATTAAGTAATAATTGAGTAAATAACGGTATTCAATTACAGATTAATTAATCAATTATAAAACTTCATATTGAAGCTATTTTAAAATAGCAATTATTGGAAACAACTATTCATTTATTATTTTACGGCATATTTCCTTAATGCACAAAAAAAAATAAATGAAATTCTATGAAAAACGTAATTGAAACCCCCAATGGATACTGTAAGCTATCGACGAACCATTGATGTCAATACTGTCAATAAAAGATCAATTTTACCAATTTTTCAACAAACGATAAAATAATAACAAATCAATGGCATAATCAATAGCTAATCATTAGTACGGTCCTGCAACAGAAATTATTGAAGTGCCAACAAAGTTGAAATCCATATATATATATATTACCTATTGATTAGCTATTTACTATCTTTCTTTTATTATGTGTTGAAAAATTATCAAGATCTTATTTAATAGTCATTAAACCATTATTTTCAAACTATTCAGTTTGATTAATCTTTAAAATTGTTGCAGGACCATACTAAATATGCTAAAGACAATTAAAGACATACTAAATAATTCTTCGAATTTATGGATTGGCTATTGAGGAATCTAACTATTGATTAATTGATAATTATTGAAAATGATCGAAGAAAGGTCGCAAAGAAACTATATTGATAGTTTCCAAATAGGTAACTAGTCTAATCTAAATCTAAAAAGATCGAACAACACTAAATAGATAGTTTGAAAATCTTGAAATGACTTCGGCAAGATTTGGAATATTATCGAATAGCCAACAAGCCAATTAGCTATCGAAAAACTATTATTATTGTAAAGTATCGATAACTTTTGCGGAATTCTTCGTTGTTTTCAAAATTTTTAGAACAATTACAGTGCACGAAAATTATTATATTTTTATAATGGTTATTAATATGATATTATAATAGCTTCTTGAAAAATTGTTGAGCTATTGGATATTACCGATATCCATCAAGAAATGGCAGATTGCCTGTTAAAAACAGCAAAAACAGTTAAAGAAATTAAATACAGTACTGAAAACTAATTTTCATGATTCGTAGAATTATTGAAAAATTAATAAACAATGAATGGAGAAAATATCTTACAGCTATTGATGACCTATTGATGTATTAAAAAATTATCAAATGTTAATATACTGAAATTTATCGATTGGGAATGATTTAAAAACCGTTACAAAATCATTAGTACTGATAAACTGTTAGTTATTACGATTAAAATTTTGTCAAAATGTCGCTATTGAATGTTGTCGAGTACTAATTCAAGAGATACTAAGAAATTATTGGAGTGCAAATAAAAGTTGAAAATTATCTGTATAAATTAACTATTGATTAGCTATTTTCTTGTTTTATTGTCTATTGAAAAATTCTTGAGATCCTATTCAATAGCCTTAAACCATCATTTGCAGACTATTCAATATGATAAAGGCTATTACAAATCTATTATTGATGGATCAAAATTTATTAAATGAAAAAATATAAATCTTCCAAGAGAGCATCAAGAAATTATTGAAAAACCCTTGACGGGCTATTGACGGAGTAAAAAAGAAGACGATAGAAATTTTCAATAGCCCCTGAATAGGCATTGAGCCATAAGAAAAAAACAATTGCAATCTATTGAAAAACGATAAATTAACATTTTAGCAATATTGAAAAAGAATCTATGAGCTATTACCATTTCAAAATAGACGCAGCCAAAATGTCACCTATTGATTACTATTATCTTAATTGTCATTAATTGGTCTTAATTCTCCTTATTTTGTGCATGGTTTACATCGTCTCCATACTTTCCATCATCTTATCGCATCAACGAATGGTGCACCTATTATCGTACAACTGCATCACACCTGGTCGTTCAATATTCGCATCTATCGGTCTTTCCTTCCCCGTCTATCAACCCTACACTCGTCATATTACCGTTTCCCTTCTTCCCTTCGTTTTTTTTTTACGAAGAAGATCGTTTCTTGTCTTCATTTCTGCAACTTTGCTCATACACGCCGCGCCGCCTCGATGGGCGGTTTGAGCGACTCTCCGTAATATATTGATTTCCCACGGCAGATTGGATTTTGCCAGATCGACGGTGCTCGCCGATCTCTCCTCTCCAATTTGCATCCAACTTGCGGTGTCAGCGAAAACCCTGAACCTACGAGCGAAGCGCGCGGCGACGTGAAATGCGGGGAAACGCCGCGCCATCGTGAAACCGAAAGAGATAAAATTGACGAGTATATGCCAGAGTGCCATTCTTTTCCGACACTGTCTTCGAGGATCGGTTGTCCTCGAATTATTTTCTTCCCTTTATTGATTCCGGGAAAATTTGAAGTTGTTGGATGCGATTATGTATATAGTAATAATAGTGATAATAATAGCAATAATAATAGTAACTGCATTCCAGCTGAATAGACATAAGTATTGGATAACATCAATAGCTAAGCATCGTTATTGATAAGCCCCAAAAACTATTAGTGATGATTTAATAAAATCTTATGTTTTTGTTTCTGTTCAATAGCTTTTGAATATTTCGAAATGCTTTAAGAATCCGTCAATAGCCAATAAATAGTCTCAAAATAGATGGAAACTCTTTTGCTTTTTATCGTTCAATGGCTATTTAATATCCTTTTCCATCGCCTGCACAAATGACTTCAGTACAAGTGACAATTCTGTCATCAATACCTCAATATCCTTTTACGACTTTTAATAGCTATTCAATAGGACTGATCAATAGGATTACTCAAAATCAACTTAGTGACGATTGAATGAAAGCTCGTTCTCGTACTCCAATAGCTCCTCAATAGCGACTCATTAATAGTACTTAAATATCCATCATGATGGAGTACATAAATTTGTTGGTCTTTTCAACAGTTTCCTAATAGCATATTCTATCGTCTGTATAATAGCCTTCGGTAAAAGGCCAACTCTGCCGTCAATTCAGTTACTATTTTACCTCAATATCCCTTTTCGTCTATTCCAATAACTATTCAATAGAAGTCAGTTGGTATCTTTTCGACGCTAATAGCGGAACAGCGTAACTTCATTCGAGTGACAACTGCTCATTAAGTCTTCCGCTTAAAATTGCACCAGCTATTAAATAGGCGCAATAGGAGCTGCTTAAACGTTCTCAATATTTTTTCCAAAGCTCTTGAATAGCTTCAGCATTTTTTCCTGGTACTTCAGTAGTGATGATATTTATCAAACTATTAATTCGTGTATATATATATATGATACATATCGACTATAATGTATGAAAGTTAGAATTCTAGAAAAGTACCTAACCAAATAAATTCGTTGGCATAATTGACTAGTAATGTTTTATTCAACAGAGTTAGGAAATTGATCCCCAAAATCCCCAAGCAACTGATATCAGACTCGGGCAGTTAGAAAGAGTGGTGGGGTTCCCTTTTATGTAACTTCCGATACGGCGTTTGTCGTACAAGTTTCTCTATGAAACTCTTAAGCGAGCGTGAAAAGCAAGCCGCCTTGAAACAATGTCGCCTAAAAAGGGCAGAATGTGCCAATCTCGTTTGGCAAACTGAATTTCACCGCTCATCACGAGACAGCCCGAAGGACGGGGGCTCAGACGGTATATATTTACGCCGGAAGAGGTCCGTCCAAGGAGGAGGAGGAGGAGGTGAACCGCTGCCATGGCAAGAGTATGCGGACTAACTAACATAATTATCGACATCTCGAGACAATGGAGCTCGTTAGAAGCTGCGAAACTATCGCCACCCTCTGGCAGGGGATTGAAGGCGCGGCGCACGAGTGGAGACAGTTTCGACTGCAAAGGAAAGAGGAGACACAACCCTCCTGGTATTAGGTGCTCATTGGACTTGGGCCAAGTCTAAGACTGCTTATTGGAGAACCGTCTTTCCACAATCTCGAGCTGCCCCATTCCACTCTCTCTCGCTCTTTAGACCACCTCTTCGAGGGTTATATACGGGCAAGATTTTGGGATGATTCTTGGAAACAGATTTCCAACTTCAATCAATGCTGCTATTGTTCGTCAATTCTGCATTCTGTTATTAATCGTACAAATTAATGGATGTTTTTTAGCTCTAAGATATGATTTACGAGGTGGTAAGACCACCTTGTTCAGATAGTGCTGAGAAGTTCTTCAAAAAATACAGGAACAAAATATATAAAAAGATTATTACTTATTGAATAATTGTTAAATCATTTTTCGATAATTCAAAATAACTTTGTATAATGTTGACAGTCCAAGAATAGCCGATAGTTATTCTCTATTACGCATGGTCAGTTTCTATTGAATTGCTGTTATTAATAATTATGCGTTTACTCAATTTTTCTCACGATGAAGTTTTGTGCCTAATGAATTTCGTCGTAAATCTTTTGATTGTATATATACGACGTTTCTTTGATGGCCCACTTTTATTATTCGCCAATAATCTGAAAACAGCTATCTAAAACTTATTCAATCGATACGTTGCAAGAATAATTCACCGACGACAGGATTCTGTGACTATATTCATACATTTTTCTGACTATTCGTCAATTCCTTTTTAGCTCGTCAATATATTTTTCACATTACTTTTATTTCAATAACAAACGCCCAATAGCTATATTTGTTTAATTCTCCATAAATAGCCTAAAAGTTCTCCGATAGATATTCAATAGATGCATAATTATTACTATTATTATTATTAAAATATTCTTCTTTTATCTATGGTCCTCCAATAGCCAGCAATAGATCGTATTATTGAAATGTTGTAATTTTACTAAAATGGTAATTGATGACAATCGATAGGTCGTCGATAGCCCAATGGCTGCTCCATCGTGTCGGCGCTATTCCGTAGACGTTTAAATAGCCAATAGCCGTTTGTTAAATATTTATTTTGTAATTCTATTGAACTCGTTTTGTAATTCGTTCGTCGGACAATTTCAACATTATTACATGGTCCGTGAAGCGTTCTCCGTTGTTCTTTATTAGCTATATTCATTAATCGTTTGATGAACAGTAAATGTTTTAAATGTTTCAACGGCTTACATAGACAGTAGCTCCTCACAGTCGTTAATAATTATTGCACAAGAAATTGTCGATAACTGTATGGATTTTATGAGTTATATAAATTTTACTTCTTGCTGTAAAGTCTTGATATTCGTTGTAGGAATTCATTAATTCATGATCTTCTATAATCGCTTGTCAATAGGTCGCAAACAGCTCATCAATAGATACCATCGATGCTTTAATATTTTTTAGACGTTTTTTAGTATCTTTCAGTCTGTTTTTCAATAGTTCTGAATTAATAATTATTCTATTTATCTTCGTGAAATTTGTATGCAATAAAACTTTATATTATAGTTTCTAGTAATTTATCAATAATATTTATTAACACTTTATATTTGCTCAATAGTTTGAATTTGAACACATCTTCCGAAGCTTTTGTTTGCATTGCTCCAATATATGGTTTAGCATTTTTAATAAGCTAAAGTTAACTATTTTCCGATAAGGACGTTTTCTTTTTTTTCAAAGCTGTTCTCCGAGCTCATAAATTATACCAAATGAGTGGCTCCATTCAGCTGCAGCTTATCTTGAAAAACGAAATTTTTCCCTCGCACGCAAATTACCTCCATACTTCCTGAAGATTCAATTAACGAATCATAAATATTCAATTACGCATTCAAAGTTCAAAGATGACGCGGCAAAAATATCCGCATGGCCAGCAGGTCTGAAGGCAAAGTCCACGAGCTTGCTAAACAAGTTGTAAAGTGATTAGCGAACTATACGAAGGGGTGCTGCATCAAAATCCAGAGCATGGCAGTAAACGCATATATAGCCTTGTTGCGACTATACCATCGAAATTATGCGCACATGAGGGACGTTACTTCGAACTACTTGAACCGAATAAAGTTGCCGAGCATAAAGCTGGCGGTGCTTTCTCCTTCGTTTAAAAAGCTCATATGCCAGGATGGGTTTGAAGATTTTAGGACATGACTTTTGGAATGTCGACAAAATGTTTTTGTTGTTTGTTTTGTTTCAATTAATGCAAATTTGATTGCATTGTAGAATTTCTCTGATGCACTATGTTACGTTATGTTCATGGCATAGGATTTCTGTAATTTGCCTATGCCATTGACGATCGAATGTGGATACGAGCTGGTTGACATCGACTGCAGACAAAACATGTAATTAAAAAGAGATACGATAATAATAATGCTGATGATGATGATGATGATGATGATGATGATGATGCTAACAATAATTAAATAACATAAGATTATTTGTGTAATTAAATATACTGTAAAATGTTTTATATGAAATGTCTATACGTAAATACTATTAAAACTTTCTCCCCTTCCCTATGTCAGTATTTTCACTGTAAAGTGAAATTTAAAGATTTTATGAGATGACGCGAAATCATTTGGAATGTCGAAAAAATGTTTTTTTTATTGATTCAATTTTTAGATTTGATTTATAGTAAAAAATTATTATTTGATCGACTATGCCACCTTTTTTTTAAGGTGGCATAGGATTTCTGCATTTTGCCTATGCCAGTAAAAATTTTCCCGACCGCTTTGAATAAAAAAATCTTACATTACTTTCATTTGAAAGAAAATGCGATTACTAAATTAAAGTGAGAAACAAACAAACATTTTTAGTGATAATGAAAACAAAACAATTTTAATATTATTCCGGTTTTATGTGATCTGATTTTCAATTTTGCAATGAATTTATTGCAACGTTTTATTGTTTGCATTTTCAATAGACAAGTATTGACTCGGCAGAGATCGAATGATGAAAATATATTTTGTTGTATTTTTTATTTATTTATTTTTTTTTATTTTGCTGTTGGTTTTCCAGAAAAATATTACATTCAATACAATCTAGAATAATGGATTTCAATATAATAAATATATATTTCAATTTAATTCAATTTTCAATGTAATAAAATGTGAAAGAAATGCATTCAGTATTGCATCCTTACTATCAATTAATCCATACACATGATTAGATTTTACTCCTGAGCACATATGGTAAAAATTGAGTTTCATTCCATGAGAATATCACTTTGCCATTCTATGCATATATTTTCTGTCCTATAAACAAACGTACAAACAAACAGAAAATCTTGAACAGAGTTGACGAGATCTGTTTTCAAAGTATAAGAAATGTTCTTTTTTTAAGGAGCCAATGTTCGTTTGACTGACTAAAAGGGAAATTACTACATTATTTTAAATAAATATACATACAATTATCTAAATTCTATTTAATATAAATATATAAGAATTCTGTAATTCATTACGAATGCAATTGGATATGAATAATTGTATACGAATAATGCCAATGTATATTTTATAATTTCAGGTGCAAAGAACCAGGCAGATATAAAACCGATCTTCCAGCTACAGCTGTCATTATTTGTTTTCACAATGAAGCATGGTCCGTACTACTGCGAACTGTTCATTCGGTACTGGACAGATCTCCGGATCATCTCATTCAGGAAATTATTCTCGTCGATGACTTCTCTGATATGCGTGAGTATTTGAAGCCAGTACTAGTATACTAAATAAGATTGATTACTCATAATTTTTCTTCCAGTGTCAAAAAGCTCTGTGTTTTTTTTTTTGTTTATACTTTACATTTTTCAAATTGTTAATGTCCCAATTTTTTCATTCGTTCTTCGTTACAACTGACATTAAATTTCATGTACCTTTAATGTACTGTATATTTATTTACTGGAAGTACACACGTGTACACAACGTACAGCATTGAAAGGGAAATAATTCACTTTTTAAAAATAACGCCGTAAATAAAAATGTATAGAAATGAATTCAGTGAAAAAATGAGTTCGTTTGCAACGAAGCGAATTCGTATCAATACTTGAATACATTGCAATTCATTCCCTGCAAACATTGAACATCATTGTTACGTAATTGTTACATTGTTGTTAAACAATTGTTACGCAATTGTTACGCAGTTGTTAGAATTGTGCTTGTTGGGTTTAAATTCATAAATAATATATGTACAATAAATTCTATGTTTATCGATTTTTGCATTTGATTAGGTATTATATTTGATATTATTATTTGATGGACTATGCCACCTTTTTGTTTAAGTGGCATAGGATTTCTGTATTTTGCCTATGCCAGTAAAAATAAAAAAATCTCACATTACTTTCATCTGAAAGAAAATGCGATTACCAATTTAAAATGAGAATAAATTCATTTGAATTCATATTAATCAAAAATAATCTATATATATATATATATATATATATATATAATTAAATTTATTTAATTTTGAATAACAATTGATAGAAATGGAAATATAACTTAATTTGAAACGACCCACTAACTGAAAATGGATTTAATTTAATTCAGAATTTAACGCGTTTCAATACATTTGTATGCATTTGAATTCTATATTTATGAATTTTTTTTGTATTATTTAAATGTAATAATATTTATTAATAATTAAGCAGATGTTCACTAACATTTTGTCATTATATATATAAAATTGAATTGAATCGAATTGAAATGTTAGATACGTTATTTTTGGATTTGAATGCATTCGAAATGGACAAAATTAGTATTAAAAAATGTCGAAACGAATAGACGTTTATTCATTCCAATACATTTTAAATGACTGGGATTGTTTACAGAATGTATAGAAAAGAATAGAATTTAATTTATAAATATTATTCCGTTATGTAAATGCATTGGAATGCATTAAAGAATATAGATACGAATTCGCTTCGTTATATCTGAATGTTTTTTGACTCTGACGAACCTATTTCGAAAATTGACAGAATATAAATTACTTTTACGCGTAAATATTTTATACTATTGCAACGAATAAGGGTGAAAATTGATAGAAAAATAATGATCTAGACAAAAGTTGAAAAGTGAAAATTATTTATTGCAATGCTTAATAATTGCTGAGAAATTTTTAAAATCGAAATATAAAGAAAATTTTTTTCTTGATTAAAAAATTTAAACGAGTCCCAGCCGATCTTTACTGATTAAAATTTCAGTACAATCATTTCGTTTTATCCAACGAAAAAATCATTTGTTATGAAAAATTGCAAAATTCTATCGTATATAGTTCCACGTAAGTCTACGGGAAAATTGTGATAAAAAAGTCGATTTTCATTGTTGCATATATAAATTTATATGCCAAAACAAATCGAAACTCTTTCACGATACTTCTTTCCTGTCGCAATTAATTACGGGACCAAGTATCAAATATAATCGCGACGAGCAAATACCAAAATACCAGAGTTCCCGTACTATATGAACGATAAGCAAACATGAAACATAAACATAAACATCAAAGCAGAAGTTATATTAGACTAACTCGGGGTTAGTCATGCTTGAAAAGATAGAGGAATTTCGTGGGCTGTGCTTGAAACTTTTATTTTCAGGAATACCCCCATAATCGATAATAGTACATCCATAAATTCGGGAAGTTATAATTTTAATCAGTTAACGCATAATTTTATGGTCTTAAAAATGTTCATACTTGCGTGCAATTTTAATTTACAAATTGAAATGGAAATTGAATGGAATTTTGATTTTCTTTTTTTAAATTGTCAAATTTGTTGATAGCTACAAATTAAATTGTATGAAAAAAATCGTTTCATTTTTAGTCTTTTCAGTAAATATTTTTAAAAATATTTTCATATATAAATTGTACGATGGACGTGCGGTGGATGTGCAATGGACGTAAAGAGAAACAAAATATATGGGTTTTCTAATGGACGAAAACTGGACATGGACGTCCATTAAATACGTATTGCTGAAACAATGCGACAATTAGCTTTGACAATTATTTCTACGAGCGGTTGCGCACTGGATGTATTTCACGATTCGTTTCGATTAATCGATTCGACAATATTTATTAAAAGGTTTCCACCCTTTTTTTTAGATGGTATAATAAATGCTCCAAAGTCCCGATGAAACGAGGCATTATCTCGGGCGGTAATTGCCGTACTATTCTTAAAAAATGAAATTTACGCGAGAGGCGAAGCAGCCAAAGGCTATTCATGGGTATGCATGAAAGGCTTTATGATCTTGTTCCGATGATAAAACCATCAGCCGGGACTGTGGTCGAGGCGGCCACCGGCACTAATGGGAGCGTCCTGGCCAAGGGCAGAGCTTTGGGATGGGGCGCCGGGCCGGCAGGAAGTACGTCTATGAGGCGAGCTTCCGGCCAGCCCTACGAGCTTATCTCGAGCTTTTAAGAGCCTGTACCTGCAAACTCGCGTCCATTCTCAAGTTCGGGACTTTACCGCTTGCACGGATGGATTAAATGGAAAATCATTGAATTTCAGATTTGCGTATACCTTTCGCGCGAACAAGCCCGAAAGGTTACCCCCCCCCCCCCCCTAATGCCCGTCCAGGATGCATTATAATTGAATCGCGGTCTGATTGCGGGAAAGTCGACTAATGAAATATTAGGACAACCGCCGCGATCGCTTCGAGATATACGTATATATATCGGAATTATCGTGCGATATTGATGCAATTAATCGCATATACATAATCGACATTGAAGAACGACGAACCTGGGATTATTTATCGCGGATATTAATTAGCGGGCAAGTTTAAGTATAGGACGGTAGTTAAATTATCCGTTCATCATTTTATACGACGTCTCTCCCGTAAGCGCTTAAGACTTTAATAAATAAGCATTAACAAGGACTCGGAAAAGCGTGAAATCGTCTTTTATATATGCTTTTTCGATCGTCTTCATCTCTTGACGAATCGACTCGAGGGGTTAATTTTACAATTGGCTAATAAATTTTGCGATCGAATATTGGCTTCGACTGGAGGAGAATTTCGAAATTCGATGAGAAAATTGGCGATTCATTTGGAGAAACGAAGCGTTAATTAATGAAAATCGTATAAATTAATTGTGGAATTTATTTTCATGACGTAAAATACGCAAAACTTTTAACTTTGTTTATTAATTGGTAAATGTATAAAAAGAAAAGAGTTTATTACTGAAATGTTTTTAATGTTTGTTTGCATATTGTGTTTCTATGTTACTTAAAACTAATATGTCTGAGAGATATCTCAATTTGTATATATATACATACAATCGTTTGAAATTAGAAAAACTGTCAATTTTTACTATATAAAAAAATAATCACGACATCACTATATTCTGTAAATGAGATGGAATAATGTCTCGTTGATTTTATGAATATTTAAAAAATCACACCGAGACGATCATGTGTCAACAATGAAAACTCGAGAAGGTCTTGTAAATATACGATTATTCTTTCGTTTTTTTTTTTTTTATAAGCATACTTCTTCCTATAATATCCCATGGTGCAAGCAGTTCCATCAGAATCAAGTGAATCTTAGCAATTTTATTCACCATATTAAATACGTCATTTTAAATATGTACATTTTGATTTAAATGTGATTCATGATAAGCGACCTCAAATACCTCCTTCAAGTACCAAGTTGCATACAAATCTAATACTTTAGTAGTATTATTTATATATAGTATTTATATGTATTAGTCTGAATTATTAGTTTGGAAGTACATATGAATACGTATGTTGTATAGGACAATGTTGTCCTTTAAAAAAAATTATCTAAACTTTTATTTTATATTCGTATATATCCTGATAGAAATTATCTCCAATTTTACTATAGTTGCAAGGTAATTGCTGTCCAAAATTATTGGTTTAAAAGTATATATGCAATAAAAGTGCTCATAAACTGAACAATATCTAGACAAAAATAAATGGACTAGTTCTTTGTTACAAAACTGTCCAAATATTAGGTATTAAAATTGGATTTAAAGTGGCCATGATTTTGCCTAAATCGATCTAATAAATGTTCGGTCAAATTATTCAAAATTTCTAAACAATCATCGTATCTAATAACTATATGCTGTAAGATTATTTAAAATATGTATATAAAACAAATGGGCAAATATTAGATACGTACTATCTCCAGTAAAAATATGCAGTTTAATTATTTACGTACCCTCTTAAGGGGGTTCTAAAGTAGAACAGTGACCGACCGAGGTTTTCAACAATAAAAGTATAAATAATAAGTGATCAAAGAGGTTTTTCAAAATTCGGGCTTTGGAAGGGTAATTCTACATAACATATACAATCTTCGAAAAAATATCGCTGAAATTGGTTCAAAATTAAACGAGAATAATCCGAAATAAATTATTTTTGTTGCTGGTAAGAGAACATAATTTATTTCGAATAATCCGCTTTTAATTTTGAACTAATGTCAACGATGGTTTTTTCGAGGATTACATATAATATGTAGAATCACCCTTCCAAAGCCCGAATTTAAAAAAAATAATTCATTCCTTTTTATTTGTGCTTTACCTATTTTGAGGTTAGGTCGGTAACTGTTCTACTTTAGAACCCTCTTAAAACCGTTTTCTTGTCTGTTGCTCTTCCCCCCTAATGCCCGTCCTCGCTTCGGCCTCCAATCGCAACAAAACTTAGGCAAACTTAGTAGGACGACAATTTGACCCATTTTCATTTATAATTTAATAAACATATCATAAAACACTGAGATGCAATTGACTTTCTTAGACGTAAATATTGGAGAAGATGAGCTTGAGGTCAGCAATCCTGTCACATTTGAAGAAGAACATGACGAACAAACCCCACACGTCAGGCTGATAAAAATTATATTTTCGAAAGGTTTATAATGGCAATAACAATGCAGATAGTGATAAACTGGTTGCAAATTGTAAAAGATTTATCTAAAAAAGATATCTAATTTAACATCAAGGAAAATATTACATTTCCATAATAGGAAACTGGCCAGTTATATTGTCCGCAAACTAGATCGTGAATAAGTAAATTAGTCAAAAACTTTCGAATAAATAGGTTCAATTTATCTACCAGTAAAAAATATATATATATATAATGTAACTACTATATTATATATAATACAGTGTAATATTATATTATAGTATACGTACTATATATATATGTATATATATACATATTATATTATAGTAAACAAAAAATATCAAATTAATTAACGGGTTTATTGATTTGGCCATGGATTTTCATAAAATATCAACGTTTCAAGTAAATTAAAGAATGTACGATATTAAAAATGTTTTCCGGCATCTTCTTGATAAAAATAAGCTTTTCATTTTTGATAAAAATATAGAAATGATCTCTGGTAGGAATAAATCAAATATTATCGTTCCATAATTTTTTTGAAAAACGAATTCATTTCCTGAAGCCATTTGTAAAAAAAAAAACAATTATGTCGGTGACGTTTTAGTAGTTTTAATAGTCAGTGTGAAAGATTTGCATATCAATGATAAAAGAATTTGTTCGCGCCATATTGACTATAGATACGGCCGCCATGTTGGGGCCTTGTCGCCGTCGGGCGGACGTCGGCTCGGATCGGGAGAGATCGCGATCGAGGCG
>JAPYZR010001433.1:0-45283 GCA_030522945.1 Trichopria nigra
ATCTCAGACCTTCCACCACAACTAGCCTCCAAGTAGCTGGATTACAGGAGCCGCCACACTCCCAGCTGACAATCTCTTCATAAAATTTCATTTACTTGTCACACATGGGTATTTTCTATTATTCTAGATTGTTTAAAAAATCATTCCAAAAGCTTTTTTGAACGAATTCGATTTTTCATTAAACAATAAACGTAAATAGTTAAATAAAAATATTTAACGAATAATAATTATCATTAATTTTAATATATTTAAGGATTTATATATATATATGTATATATATATATTTTTTTTTTTTTTTTTTTTTTATTCGATATAAAAAAATGTAAACAAGAAATGTATATAACACAAGAAAAAAATAGATATATACTACATAATTACAATTCTCGAAATAAGGATGAGCAATTAAGCAATTAGGATCCGCACTTTGGATCGTAACTTAACAATTTTTTAATTTTCATTTAGTATAAAGACTGTTTTTTATTTTTAATTTCTCAATATTCTTTTGTATATTGACAAAACGAAACATATTATTTAAAATAATAAAAATTTGTATAATTTGAAATATTACAAAATTTCTTCAAAAATTTACAAAATTATTCTCGATTGTTTAAAGAATCATTCGAAAAGCTTTTTTGAACGAATTCGATTTTTCATTAAATAAAATAAACGTAATCATTTATTTACGTTTCAATTCTTTATAATTATAAATAATTATTTATTTCAGTCAGTTATATTAAAAAAAAAAAAAGACAATAATATCGAATAATAATTATAAATCTAAACGAATGTAAGGACTTCCACTACATCATATGAGTTTGGATTCTGTTATACAAATGTCAATTGTATCGTGGAAAAGAGTTTCTACCCCCGTGGAACAAATTTCTATAACTATAGATATAAAATCCGTATGCCAGTGAATCGATATAAAACGCACGAAGTTCAACTCAATTAAAAAAAAAAAAAAAAAAAAATAACCGCTTCCTTCATACTTAATCAATTTGAACTATACAGCATTTACATATAAAAATTTTAGCGATGTCTTAATCAATTGCAATTTTGCCCTCACACTACAAGCAGCGTTTACATAATAAAACCGCGCATTCAACGTAGAAAGAACTTCCTTAAATCCGAAAGCCGCGAAACAATCACTTTTGCGTGTTAAAAACCGGGACCCCCTCGATCCTTGTAAAAAATGCCGCTCGTGCACGCGAGGCAATGACGAAACACTCATTGAAGAGAGGAGACCACATCGCTGAAAATAAAATTACAAAAAAGCGTCTCTGTAGAGCAGGGCAATTATATACATATGTATACGCGTCTGCTGCGAATCCGTTTGGCCTTCGTTGTGTTTACGCGCACGTACGTGAACCACGATCTGCGCATGCGCAACGTATATATAGTAAACTAGCATGAACTTCGGACTCAGCCGGTTGCTGATATTGCCGTTACGGTAACAGTTGTACGCGTTCCCCTATATATATCTATATATGTCCACCTTGATGCATCGGCAGGTATAGGTCCGCTTTTGCGTGTATCCAAATACCGCAAATTGCTGAAAAGGATATATTTTCAGCGACACATTGCTGAATAAGAATGTGACCGAAAATTAGTCACACATAGTCAACTTTTATTTATAATCCTATTGCTTTTCTGAAACAACTTACGCGTCCTTCTTGCAATATGAGTAACATTCGCAAATGACGTAATATAGGATGTCGCGGACATAAGTTTCGTTCCACGTAAAAACTATAGGCTGGGCATTCGCAAGCAGAAAATTTCAGTAAGACCTACTTTCCCACTGAACAGTCTATTGTGTTTTAACAAAGCTAATATAGTCTATACGGCCTATATACATTTTCTTTTCCAACAAGCCTTTAAAGCCATTGTTGCCAACCATTATTGACACGTGCAATGACCTCTCGACTTTCGTCAGTACGAAACGGAACAACGATCTATTTACTTTTCCCTATGCCTCATCTTTAAGATCCATAACATCCACTATTTCCGAAACTTGACATTGTAATTGACGTTTACAAAATTGAATTGATCGAGGCCTTCATCATGGTCCAATAAATAGGAACATCCTATGGTAATTACTTTCGCATGATTTGCTCAATAAATATAGACAATCATGTATAAGACACGAGCATATAAGATAGATGGGATGGGGAAACTTAATAAGAACATATCTCGATGGGGAACAAAACGTCTTAACATGGACTCAATCCTGCTACTAGTGTTTATGTTCGATGATCTCGTGAACTGGACCCCTGGTCCCTGAATCACTATAGACCAAGTTCCCCTAATTCAAGATCCCCTTTTTGTCGAAGTAATAATTCTAATCAATAATTAATAAAAGCACCATAAATCTGCATTCTTTACCTGGACATGTGGATCCTGGCACAAGTGGTCAGCACTCCTGGAGAGTTCTGGCACCATACTCGTGAAACTGATGTCGGAGAGCATGACCCTCCTGGCTTCGCGAGTTTTGTCGGATAGCCGTAGACGACCTGGCATACCGGCTGGAAGCGCGAATTTGCTCGGTAATGTTGTAAACGTGTGAGCTACTTTGTGTGCCAAATAACTTTCCGATCTCCATTGGGCCGGAAGTGCCGAAATATCGGTTTGTGCACCGGATTCCCGCCTTCCCCCGCAGCTCCGATCCATTACTGGTCTCAGAGGTGCTGAACTTTTTCTACGACTCGCTGCTAGCGCCTCTCGGTGGATGATCGGCCTAAAAGTTTAAATAAACGATAATGGTATCGACGTGTAAATAATATGACATGCTACTTTCTGTATTATATCGACCGTCCGCCTGGTAATTACGTTTTCAATCTGGATCAGCGAGCTTAGAACAGTGTTGCCAGGTTTTAGGATAAAGCCCTTAACTTCCATAAAGAATATCTAAAGTGAATTATAAACTGCTAAATGTAAATCTGGCCATCTGCGAATTTGCGCCAACAAATTTGGAAAGGCAATTTCTAATAATTCTCCTGTTTCCTTACATAAGATCCACCATTGCTAATCGAAATTAGCATAGATATTTGGACTCCAAATAATGAATCTCTAGATTTAGCGGCAATGCTACCGCTAGTCTAGAATTTTTTTGATATATATATAAAGAAATTTTAAAATAATGTTGACGATATAAATTATTTCATTACTTAGAAGAGCCAAACATAGTTTTGATCCTAATGGCGGATTCTATAAATAGTGGCGAACCCCGCCCCCTGTTTTTAAGTAGTTTTCATTGTTTAGACAACTGAAATTAGCTACAACACATTTCAACTGCATTGTACTTAATTCTATTAATTCCTCATATTAATATGAGGACTTTGTTTTTTTTTTTCTGGTGAAAAAAAAACATCAATAAATATATATTATTACTTTAAAAAGAATTAAACTCAAAAGGTTATCTCTTCCGGTAACATTATTAGGCACTGTTCATGTGTTTCCAGCACGCGAAACTCGATTTAATATTAGGTTCGTACATCCTACAACTTCTGCCGCTAAATCTTTTATGCCAAATACATCGGAAGGTTATCTAGATACAAAATGACTCACAAGCACACATGTGAGCCGACCGCAAGCCAAGTAACAATTTCTAAAACGAGATGTCGGGAAGCGTGTCTGTAAAAAGATTCTTCATAGTCGCATAAAAAGTAAAAACATCCGTAGTCACGAGAATCGTGATTCGCGTATTCAAACTGAACCACGCTAAAAATTGCATTGATGTTTCCATTGTAATTTTATTATATCGAGTTATTAATATTTCTACAACTTTTGCGATTGTACATAAATCACTGATACGGTAATTCCGTGAACAAAACTTTGAAACGTTAATTACAAATTATATTTCTTCATCTATAGTTTTATAATGTCGCTTCTTATTTATCGAGTTTTTTACCACGTTGCGTGCAAATCTTCAAATGCACTATTACTAGTGAGTTACAAGCACACCCGCGGGCGTCTCGTGTCGTAACCCTACTCGAGCTGCGACCTTCGACCTTCGCCAAGATGTGCCCGTCTTTGGTTTCTAACGAACGTCGACCAAAGAAAATAATAGAGAAGAATTGTTGTAATAAATATGTATTGCCTAAGTTTTTTTTTTTTATAAAAAGAATCTTTTCAACTAAAGAGTCACGTATTAACTCGTCATTAATAGAAATCGCATAATACGTGAATTTTTGATTACTTTTATTCAAATACTTTTATATACAAAATATTTTAATCATCTTTATATCTTGAGCAGCAGATTGATGCTTGAAAGATCCAGATAATTGAATGTTTAAACCCAAAAATTAAACTTTATGAAATTATGATCGACTTACCGATACGCAGTGGGTGGAGCAGCAAGGGTGTTTCTCCTGGCGGCATGCCTCGCGGAGAGTTCTGGTTCCTCCAGAATGCCACATTTGCTGATATCCGTTTCCACGAGAACGGAGCACTGCGACCACATTTTATTCAGCCTCGTGCTGGAGCTTTCGTCGAACCTGTCGACGCTTTCCTCTCTGTCCAGGCTGCTGTTCTGCGAGGACACCGCCTCGTCCACAGAACTGTTCTTATCGTTTCCGTTGCAAATCATGCCGGTTTCAGAATCTGTGCCCTTGTCGTATTTCAGCAACTCCTCTTGATTTGGACCCGTTGACTCATCCCTCGGTCGCTGCTGTCTCTGTTGCTTCTGCCAGGTTTCGTTTTCTGTGATGGAAACGAGGTCTTCCTGAAGACCCACATCACGACAAGTTTCATCCGTCGTGAAGATAAGCTCGATGTCATCGAGCTCTTCCGATTCGTTTTCCGATTCGTTCGCCGGCTTTGACTCCGGTTGCGACAGATTTTCGGGATTGTCGCTAAAGGCGGAATTGTCCCCTTCCGAAGTTGCTGACCTAATGCTAAGATCCTCACCATCCTTGTCTGGCACATAAAGACGATCGAGCACGACGTTAGGTCCGGCATCCACCGACAAAGCGCTCGGAGTCAATGGAGGTGAATCTTCCAGACTCCTAGGTATTTCTTCCTGGTTAATGGGAATTTCGCTGCATTTAGACTTGGGTGTCTCCGCTTTAACATGGACTTGGTCGTTTGATGGAACCCCGTCATCCTTTGGAACTGATTGTTCATCAATTGCCGGTTGTTTGGATTCTTTCGTATCTTCGTTGGACATGGATTCGGTGGTAGAAGAGTTGAGCTCCGCGTGTGATACGCCGTCGACGGCGGCTGTTTTCTTCTCTTCGTCGATGTCCATACCGACATTTAAGGCTAATTTTACTCTGCGTCTGAAATAAGATGCAACTACATTTTTATTAAGGTAAGGATTTATAATTAAGGTAAATCCTCATTAGCAACTGAACAATGGAAAGGTGAGACTTATAGCGTTGAAAAATAGTCTTCATATTCTTCATGCGTATTTTAAATGGTAAAAAGTCGTCTTTTATTTACAACGTTCGAACAATTTCCTTCATTCCTAACAAGGTATCGGATGCTGACTTGACTTCATCTTGAATGTATAGTATACGAAATATCGTAAGATTTAAATATAAACGCATTGTATTGAAATCTTGAATGAAACAGAATAGTACGACGATGAAAATGCACATTACGCGTCTCTGTGGGGTCGCACGTGGGAGAGCTGCACGTAGTCGGGAACAGACGGGAGAAAGTATATACGCGGCTACAGTACTGTCGATTTGAAAATAAGGAGTGCGGAAATGGTGTCGGAGGAAACGTTAATGCCAATCGTATTATAATCTCTATTATTTTAGATGCACGTGAGCGGACGTGTGCTTGACGGGACATGATTAATTAAAGAGAAATAATAAGATGTTGACTATTTTGGATGGGTCTGTTATTATAAAAAATCAAAGACAGTATAACGTCTGAAGCAAACATTAGCTCCTTCTACGTAGATAGTAAGGAAAACCTATTCCAGATCCAAATGGATTAAAGTCAGTCAGTTATTGTGTATAATTCGTCCTAGCAACATCTTCATAAAAGTGGGAAATGTGAAAATTAAAAAAGAATTAAAGAATAAAAAAAAAATGGAAGAAGGGTGTAGGCTTAAAGAACATGACTCATTCTATTCAAAGCAAACTTTACACACATGCATCAGAAATATAGGTATGTAACGCTCATACACGCGTATCGCGCACGTACATCTTAATCAGTGTCAAGTTCCATTTTCTTTGTGAATTACTCGGTGAGTCGCATAAAATAAAGGCAGTCTCTTTTATAAATGAAGATAGTATAACCTTCCGTAAAAAGTCCGCGATACGTTTCAAGCGTTCTTTTTTGCCTGCTTCCATGACTATAGGAAATTGTATACGTTTCCTTGAGTAAACTTACAATTTATGCCAAATGGTTCGTATAACACTAAAGTTTTTACTACGGAACGAATTCGTCCGACGTGAGTATGAGACGAAAAGTCGCGGAAAGCAGACATCAGGCATATATAGATATAGATAGCTAAAGACAGAGATAGGAAGAGAGAGAGAAAGCAAATCTTTTACGAGAAAACTCACTGTTTGATCGTTAACGGCGCCGACGGTGGACTGCTCTCTGCATCGTAGGAAAAGTCGCTGCTTTTGCTCAGTATTCGTCGACGTAGTACGTGATTTTCGAGTGCGAGTCTCTCAACGACGTCCTCGTAAGTCTCGTCAGAAAAACCCGCGCCAACGGATTCCTTCAAGCGGCGTAATTCCTCTCGCGACGAATCCAATGCTAAGCGTAGCGATATCACGGTCTGCACGTGAGATGCAAACAATCGGTTAATCAAGGCGAAAGAATTTGACAAAGTACATAATTGGTAAACATTTTTCAAACAATGAAAGGGTAAAATAACACGTATGTCAGTGTGATGATTTCAGGTATAGAATTGTTCAAATCTTCGACGACAGGTGATGATGATGATCTTGAAACTAATCTTAATATTGAGTGACTACGATCTTTCATCCCAATCTTAAAACTATTTTTATTTTTAATTGGTTAGATTGATCCTACTATGACAGTGAAAAAACTGGAATATTGCAGCAATATTGACAATCTGCATACAGTACCCCGTCCTAATCTATATGACATATTTGAACCCACACCAAAAGGAACTATTTTGAATGGCTGCTCACGCTCGCCAATCACAATTCACCTTCGGCGACGAAAAAGACTTTGGTTCGTTCAATATTGGACAATTTTTGGACCAATAATCGTCGACAATGAATTAACGAATATCGATCTGAACCAAATATAGAGATCTGGATCTGAAATTCAATGAAGACCATATTTTGTGGGTACATACGATGGAAGGTTCAAGGCTTAGGGGCGTAATTTTGTGTGAACAACAAATCGTGATAAATACAGAACCGCTTTCAACTTTTGGTTAGCAAACAACCATTAGTCCGTGTACGACGTACAATTTGTAAAATGGAGATTAATCAAGATCTGACCTCCCGGATTCAATGTCACTATTGTGTTTGGTAATAGGAAATGGATAAATACTAAATTGGTTTTCTTTTTAACATTTGTTTACCAATCGTCATATTTGCAATGATCATTGTTTATAAGTATATAAACCGTTCTATAAAAATCTATTGTAAATATTCTTGAAGGAACTCCCATGAAGGGATCATATACGCTTATGCAAAAAAAAATTGGTTTGTATTTATTTAAAAGTAATTGAGTTAAATTTTCATTCGGGCGTCATGCAGTACATCATTTACGTCATCCGTAACATCCGAAATTGTCTCAAAAAAATTCTGGACGAAACAAATTCATTCGCTAGCCTGTAAATATGTAAAAATTATATCTCTCGTTCAAAACAACAGAAATTCACGGACTGTTTAACCGGGCTCGAACCACCATATATATATATATATGTAATGGGTAGTAACATTGACGATTGATGCGTAACTGAATAATTCCAATAAAACTTGTCCACGTTCGTCAAAGTAAATTATTTTTTCTATCAGATTGGACTAAAAAAAAAAAACAATTTATTTTCTCACATTTGCTACATGTTGCCCGATATATGGGTTATTTACTAAATAAAGGTGTGTTTGATGTTTTTATTTTTACAAATGGCCTTTTTTAAGTGTTTTATAAACTTTATAAATATATTACCAATAAGTATATAAAGTTGCAATGTGTTCAATTATTTGACCTTCGATTTATTAGAAGAACTTTATTATGTTTGCAGCAGTGAGATGCGATGGAATGTAACGATTTCCGACATTACGCAATCAACTATTTATAGTCCACAACGAACTGCTGAGAATATAAATTACTCTTATAGAATAAAGGCAGTAATGTAAAACATATGTATTATTAATTTAAATAAACCATAAATAAAGAACATTTCACTGCTGCAAATTGTGATAAGCTAAAAAGTTACTACATTTAAAATATTGTTAAAATTGCTCACATGAAGCAGTTGGCATGCGTACAGTCGGTAATGTCATTCCCTAACACTTCACAAACTGGTTTGAGTCCCGACTAATTCGTAAACATTGTAAAATGAAATTTTAACGATGTTCCACTAAACTTTATATTTGACATTACTTTTTTTTTAACGCGGTCATGTCCATGCTTTATCAATTTACGAATATACCCACAATTTAATGTTCCCCGACGTTGCCATAAAACATCCAGGATATTCGAACGCGTGTATCAAACTTGTGTTTTGTAACGATAGTGATTGCACTGCATTTGTCACGTACGGCAGTATATCTATTGCGCAACAGATCTGCAACAACATGAGTGATGCTGTCAGCGCGTAATAAACACAGGGAAACACGAGCAATTAGCCGCAACGAAACTATTTTTATATATCTCATAAACGGCCAAGTCTGAATTGCGGTTTATGCGCATTTCCTACAGAAAAAAAAAACAAAAAAAAGTGAATAAAAAAAAGCGGTAATTCAATTTTGTTTTCCGGCTATGTACAACAGGAAGCTGACGAAAAGAGTTAAAAGCGAAAACAAGCTCGCGCAGTGCGACAACACTCTGCAGAAACGAGGTTAATTGATTTACTGTCATTCACAGAACACACGGGATGCTGTTCTATGTTACTTGGAGCCTGGTTGCGATGTTGCGACTTATTACATATTCGATTTCTACCAAGACGTCTTTTTGCAGTCGTTTTTTCCCCCCCTGTAAAGGAGCGTTTAAACAGTCGCGGTCGATCGACGGTTAACGAGGCAATGCACATTTTTATTACGGTTGCGAACACGGAAAAGCTTGGTATTGTACTTTACGATTTCCTGACGTGTCTCGAAACCGAGAATCACGATTCTTAAATAACGGTTTTAAAGTGGCCGCTAGCAAAACTTTTGTAAACGAATATTGAAACAATAGTTTTATCGTCGAAGCAAAGGATCTGTTTGCTTATAACGGGTGTTTTATTGTAACATGAAAATATTTCGAGCAGATGATGATGTTTTCTGTAAAGATTGTATAGAATAAGCTAAACTGCTTGACTCTGACAGTGTAAAAATTGCGGAGGGACCATTGCACGTGATCGATGCAACTGTATAAATTGCGGAATACAAAGAGAAAACAAAGCAGTTGAAAACATAGCGTTGAAATATGAACACAATAATATATAGTAAAAGTGAATCAGTATAAGGTATGTTAATGTTGTGCGATTTGCATGAATCTTATACGACAAAAATAGGATATTTGTAACTAGAGGCGTTGTGAGGCAATGTTTAAATGACTACATTGTGTGTGATGCACTAATAACACAATTTTCCATGGTACGTCATGTCGTTACTACGTCAGTCGCTTTATATATGTTATAAAAGAAATGAGGTATTTATAAACGGTTCTGTAATCCACCTTGGCAACGAGAATGTGAACTTATATTTGAAAAGTTTACCATTTTGTGCGTGGTCGGATCGTTATAAAATTTGATTTATTCGAAGAAAGGATAACACTTTGTATTGTATGCTATACGAGAAAGAAAATGATAGACTAAGAAATACCACACGTGTAGGAATCGATATTCAGCTAGCCTATATCTTGTATAGAAATTATTTTTGAAACTTTCTTTCAATATATGTAAATTTTTATGTCGGTACACTATCATTATTGTTACTTTATACACAATCATGTATACATATATGTTTACGCTCCACGTGTAATGGAGTACGTCACGTGTATTACGATGATATGAAGTATTTTTATATATTTATTTATTATATTTGAAACCGCATCCTTTAACTGGATATTATTAGAGGTATATCTGTATTTGTACATTATATACAAATCCACGAGCAGTCATTCCTTCTCTTCGATTCTCCTTTTGTCTTTATATTTCACGTCAAGATTTACACATGAAGACAAAGACAAAAAGAGGATCGAAGAAAAGGAATCGCTGCTATATTGGTAATGGATCATCGTAATGGATCGTAATATCATTTAATTCAATTTTTATCCTCATTTCATGCTAATTTCATTTTTAATGTTCAAAACAATCAATTTGGAAATTTCCAGATGGTTTTTTCCATGTTGGCTAACCATATGATCAGACCCTGATAATTTTGGACAATTACACCAAGTCATTACTACTTTGTAATCAGTAGATGATCATAATCAGATGGCCAATATCTTAGAATCACACTATAATATTTATTGAAATCCATAAGTAGCTTTATTGACGAACTCCTGTATAGTAGCACTTTCCAACAATAGCTTCATCGATTTTGTTGGAAATAACCCCGCAGAAATCGTTTTCAAAATTTGCGAGAGTTACGACGTCGCTCATAGCGACAATTATGAATAGGAAATCACAGTCTGGGAAATGTTCTCACTTCAGGACCGAAATCTTAAACGGACAGACTATACTAGAAATTGCGGTCGATCAAAGACGCGAACGAATAATCGGAAAAAATTCGCCGATTACTATTGTTGAAGAAAACAGATTTGGCCCTATAGCAACTATATCACGATTTGTCGTCATATCTGGGAATGTTGATAAATGGATTAAGCAAAGCGACTTGAACTGAAGTGGTGGCCAACACCTTTTCAAGTAGTTGTCTCAATACAGTCCAACCCTTGACAAAGGCTTAATCCACTTCAACATGCCTTTGAAAAAAGACCCGAGACGTGACGCGAATCGAATCTCTATTGTTGTACCAGATATTTCATGCTTGCGTCATTCCCGCATTATTTCCGAGTATTTTATAAAATTCGTGATATACATATATTGTAAAAAAAATCATGAAGAAAAAAAGGTAAATTGCTAGGTAAATTTCATATGACAATGTGGGCATATTATTTGTAAAGCATCTGTTATGTGAATTATCAACGATTTTCGTCCGTTTCCGGTGATGATCGTTTGTTCCTAATGATTTTTATTCATTCCAGATAATTTTCATCTATACTTTTCGCTAATTTTTGTTTATTTTCATCTAGTATCTGAATTTTTGCCTTCTTTGAACGGGTTTCGTCTCTTACTTTTCGTGAGTCTACAATAACAATATTTATATTTTTATGGATATATATATATAGTTATTAATATATCCATTGAAAATGTTTCAATAATAGAATGAAAATATATTGTAAACTAGTTAGTCGGAAAATTACAAAAAAAAAATTAAAATTGATGAAAATAACGATAGAGACAATGATCCCGAAAACGGAAAAGTAAGCAAAAATTTACTCCAGAGTAGGGCACATTTGTTTACAATCGATGCAAACGGCATTGAAATTGATGAAATCGGATAAAAATAGAGAAAAAAAAAAACTAATCGTCATTAGGTAAACGTAGACAATAGTTGTAGAAAGTAGATAAAGAAATTTCATAATAAAATAATTTGTTAAAAACAAGCATACTTTTAAGCTTTATTGACCCAAGCCGATAAGAATATCAAAAGATTAAAAAGTATCATTAGCAACGATTATATTTAGTTCAATTAAAGAGTATATTGGCTATTGTTTTCACAATAGCCAATAATTGGCGTTAACACGAACGCGCTCGTCGGTTCCATTATTGTAAAAAGGACATACATATATACATACAAATCGGTTAACTTCATACGTAATATGTTATCTTTATTAGTTAATCGGTTGGTTTTAACGCCACGCAAGTGATCATCATGTGTAAAGATAACAGTTTTTGTCATTTTTGTGACGTATTATGTCACAATGGGGATATAAAAAAGGGAGAAATTAGTCCCACGCCCACGCATGTGCACTAAATGCGATGGTGAATTAATGATTGCAACGTTAATAATTCAAAAAATAATTTTAATGTATTTATTAAAGTAAACAATAATAAGTAATACGAAATTTGTATCAAAATTGGCAAAAATTCTGTAAAATTAAGAATAAATGAAAAAAAATAATGCAATTGTAGGAATTTATGAAGGAAGTTAAAAATGAAATACTTTTAACTGACAAGTGAAAATTCAGTGCATATATATATAAAACAAGGAGAAAATAAAAAAATTTTTTTAAATATATATATATATTTATGATATATAGGTTAAACTTTGAACCCACCTCGAATATACTACGGATGGAGAATTTTCCGTGAATTACCACAAATTGCATTAGATATTGATATATATAGCGAGCCACATTATTAATGTATTATATAGAATATTGATAATTCATTGAATCCGTTACTTGTTCGCTGTAAACATGGAGGAAAGCAGCAAAATTAAAAATTAATTTTTACCGTCTTATCACTTTTAGTATACTTTTAATTCGGACAACATTAAGATGCAAGTGTCAACCAAATTCATTTGACGTTTTTCACCGTAGAAATGATAATATTTGAAATTGATCTAGCAATTTCTCGCGTGCACGGAAGTTGAAATTGACATAAATGTTTACGGTTGAAAGTCGTAAAATCAACACGGGAGATCCAATCCTGACGATTCGGTAATACCATTACGGTATATTGTCTATTTAAAGATCTCCCTCGCGAAATAACAAAAATAAGCACTATTTCATCAAGATGGTTATGAATCTCCACAGCTGCAAAAATTCGTTCATAGAATATAGAAGAAGCCAAAATAAATGATTAGTGAATAGAATATTCAAAAAAGTGATGATAATATATTAGAAAAACGTCAAAAATAGATGAAATTTCCTACAAATAATATCCATTTTTTAATCTCATAGTAAACATTTTAAAAAGGCCATAAATAATGTACAATTTATACATGATAAGAGTCCATCATCAAAAGGACAAGAATAAGGTAAAAATTCCATTTCGATTTTTCTCCTTGTATAAAATGTGCAAATAACAAATTCGTGCCCTTCCTTAAGAATGAGAATGAATACGGATGAAATTGGATAAAGCTGGTATTTGTGCTTATAGACCATTTCTTTCCTAGGCCATCAATATTTTTCACTCACTAAACGGAAATTGTTTTACGAATGTGTCCGATTTTTCCGTTACGTCCGAAGCTGCGTTTGAAAATACGTATCGAAACTCTATATGCACATTTGCCTAACTCAGTCCGCATATATTCCCTTTTCTATCTAAAAATTGGTTACATGCTGCTTTTCTTTTTCATTTTTACTCTATACTGATATTACTTCTTTCTGATTTTGGATGATAAAACAAAAATTTTAATTAAAAAATTCCCAATTACAAATGTCAAAAACTGCTTACATATATAAATTTCAAAAACTTTGAAAAAATTCTTTTTTTTTTAATTTATTACATCACAATAAGGACATAAAGAAAAATTTATTTTCAATACCAAGTAAAAATATTATTCTCTTCTCATCAAAGCCATATAATATCTAATAAAGTTGAAAGCTGTCAAAACGTCAACGTATTTATGCGTATACGCACATGTAAACAAATAACATCATCCCCGCAATATGCACTTCATTGATCAATAAAATGATCAACCTCTACCGTATTATGACGTGAAGTTTACTACAAAACCAGTCTATTATTCTAATTTTAGCTTTTTAATTTAATGAATATTCTTTAAAAATAAATAAACATTGCGCACGCATATAGACATTATTCAATTTTTTTTCAATTTTTACTGCACTGACGCTCAAAGAGGTTGAGAGCGCATCACACAGTACTTTCAGATGGATATCGCTAAAACTGGAATAACAGATTAGTGGATATCATATATTATATCACTTAAATGCATTAATTATGTTAAGTGATAAAATATACTTCACTAGCTATATATGGTGAATATCATTTTTCCCAGCCTTAAAAATGTACATTTTACTTTAAAATTCTTTCAACTTTTTTTTTTCAAAATTGTACTTTGAAAAAATAGATTTTCCTTTTGACATCGTATCAGTATGCGTTTTCCCCTTTTAAGAATCTGCTCGCGTCAAGAGCGCCAAAGAAGACGCGCGTTTTCTCCGCATGCTCCGTCAACCCGTAATCGCGACGTCAATGTAGCTCCTTCCATTTCCATTAGTTGCACCGACAGGAAATTCATATCGATCGCCTTTTTCCCACCCTCTCAACACCCCTTCCCTTGAGAGGTCGCAATTATCGAAACACTCATCTCGCCAGCTCGCGAAGATAAGCGAGGGCTAAAAATGGACTATACGTGCACCTATCGCGAGTATCACTATATGTCTCGCAAAACTAGTGTAAAACATATACACTATACATATATCTATATATAGTAGTTTAATTATTTAATTTAATTTTTCGAAGATTTCGATGTTGTAAAAACGAGACATTTTTGGATGTAATTGAACTATTAAAAATGCAACAAATAAGTATAATTATACAAGGTGTGGAAAAATTTCTACGAAATATTTGGCACGTGCCTGAGCTTCGTCAAATTTGGATCACCATAAAATTTCATATGAAACTTAAATGGACCAATGAATCAGATGGACCAATCGGAACGATTTCAAACCCCATCGCTTGTCGCGGGGCTGCTACAGGCGCCCTACTTCTTTATACGCTCGCGGGTGGGGTGACTTTTAAGCATTTCAATCCATCAAAATAAAGCGCTTGGCTTTCGAAATTCCATTTGTCAGATTAAATTTTTGTAAACTTCCTTTTGTGTTTTGAAATATATTTTGAATATATTTGGTATCCTGGGATAGAAGGTCTTGTTTCCATCGTTTGCGTTTCTGTTTATCAATGACAGAAGATCTCACTATTAAAACAAAAACTTTTTCTAAAGAAGGCAAGAATCAACGCTGTAGGTCAAAGTGGCAACGTTTTGCATGAAAATATCCGATATGACAATGGAGTTTTTATGTTTGCGTTTGTTGTTAGAAGTAACATTGTCCACCATGTAGGAAAGAACTTTCTACAGTTGCACCTTAATATAATGTCATTCAAACTATATCAGTTTCTAATTGGATGTTAATGAGGAAAACTGATTACAAACTGGATAGAACGCGCTTTCCTATTGGGAACTGACATGAGCCGATTTGCGAACTATTCAAAGCTTTCATTTGAACAAAGGTGATTGGGTCATAGGCCTATATGGCGGTTGTAAACTTGGGAATTCGGCGATAACAGCGTCTAATGGGCCTAATGTCAGATCCCAATAGCAAGGACTGTGCTGCTAACACAAATGATATAAATGATTATGATATATCCATCATTAAAAAAGTTTTCTTAGGATCACCCTATATAAACGATCGTCTATTTAATACCGCATCTTATACCGCAGATTATATGTATACAATCGTTATTTTCTTCGCGATTAATTTTGCTATCACAGTGCCACATTACCGATACAAGTACCCAAAATGAAATCATATAAACGTCAGCAGTGTTGTCAAGTTACAGGGATAAAAACACTCTTCGTAAAATTACTTACGGTGATCATAGTATGAATCATCGAGTACATTATAAAGTCATATACACATTCTAAAGCATCATATGGGTTATGAAATTTCCAGAGTCCTTGGGGAATATAATGTTTTATCTGACAAAGGTATGAGAAAGTAGTGAATTCTGTCTATAAAGAATATTAGTGGAATAAATCCAAAGTATATGGCTTTTTGAACCTTTGATGTATAGCACGTGGAAATCTTATTCAAGTTCATTTCTGCATTTACGAGAAGATAAAAGACACCAAGAAGAAGCTATTCCAGAGTCCCTGTGATGTACAATGATCTTTTATTCATATGCAATTGCCGTGCTGACTAATTGAGTGTTCAGCAAGACAATTTTATGGGAACATAACTAAACGTTAAAAAAAATGAAGGTCAGCTAGGATCTTTCTAAGATGATCATCAACATGTAGGGTAGACTGGCACCAGCTTGATGGCTCTCTACATCAATTTCTGCTGGGGGAGAGAATGCCTTAATGCACATAACAAGATTCCACGAAATATGACATTACTAAGTGAATAGCACAAGGGAAAGAGGTCACATTCTTTGAATTTTAACTTCTTTAAGTTCGCCCACTAAAATCCAGAAATAAAATAATGATATAAAGCGCCTTGGAGGAGGTTCAAAGAAGTTATATGTATAGACGACATTCGAACAATCGATATTTGCATCGACGCGAATCGTCTAAGTGATATTTTTTTTGAAGAGCAATAAATCAACGCTTGTCTACTCATCATGGACTTGTCACGAAAACAAAGAGCAAATATTGGACTGCAAACACTATATATTTGTATTCTCACAGCAGTATTCCCTAAAGGTATCAAGAGACCCAAATTGCCTCATGGCTGACATTTGCGGACATATAAGGTATAAGTTTTCATTTATACAATCAATAGAATCACGCCCTCTGTTCAGTTAGAACTAATGGTCAATTGTTCTGAAGTAATTAATAGTTTATGTAATCTGGATAAGATAGACGATGTCATACCTGATGCAAAGCTCTCACGACATCGAGACCGGGGATTCCCGGGGATGGCAGGCTGAGCTGCAGCCCCTGGTGAGCCAGCTGTTGACCGGTCTCTGCTTCCATGCCTCCCCGCCCAAAGTTTCTAGCGAGGCTTCACCACCAGCACGGATCATGCCGAAATCGTTTCCACTTTATATTATTTCCCTTTTTCTTGCATGTACGCTACTGCCACTGTATCACTTTTCACTGATTGAGCACCACGAAAAAGCACTTCATTTTCCTCAACTGTCCAGCACCTTCCTGCAAAAACAATAAACAATTTTGCATGAATGAAAATATACCGACTGAACACAACAGTATACTTCATTCATTCATTCACCCACTCAAATAAATGTACGTGAATTGCAAGTGACGCTTATATGTTCAAGAGGAAACCCCACTACATTCATGACGCAGCCATATTAAAGGAAGAAGATTGGTGGGTGGTTAACCAGGAACGACAAATTAAAAATAAAGCTTCATGGCAGAGTTGCAACGACCAAATAATTACCAATGTCGTGTGGAGTGTTCTATCGGGGATTTAATTAGGGATGTACAGGGTATTGTGTCGACAGAGCCTTGTGTGCATGGTACATCAGAGTTCAATTTCAACTGATATCTCCGCAAAAGTAAACACGCGATAAATTTACCATGATCATTCGGCGCCATGACAATGTGTCTAAGTATCGTTCTATTTCGAATTTGTAGGGTGCTATAATTATCGGTAACATATATTTTACATCTTTCTTTCTCGATTCTTATGTCTGCACTTTTCACAGGACCATCCTGTATCGCAGGAGTCCCACTTGGAACCACTTCCTAATAAATTCCTGGTAGGTAGAAAACGATTTTCGCCATATATTCTTAAATAATAAACAGTCATAATTATATAATAAAACTACTTTTCTGGCAGCAATGAAATGAGCAAATTGGTAGGAAATAAAAACAAAGTGTTTGTCGTAGATTTCATAGTTAGGCAAAATGAAGTCGCCATAAACTGAATGGCATAGATTCAGAGTATATCCGCTTGCAAACGCGTCCATTGACGTGGAGTAGTAAATTTACGCTTTCTGTCGTAAAATCCGTCTCTCTCGCGCAAACTTTCCCCCCTCTCTCTCTCTCTGTCTCTGTCTCTGACTATACATCTCTATACTACACCTTCGACTACTACAATTTACGCGTTTGTACAGATTACCCCTCGGTGTATCATTATACTTGGCCCCCCCCACTCTCCAAGTCTGTTTCCTGATTTCTTCACTCGTTTATTTCCCCTTTTTTGTTCGACATCCCCCTCTATTAGGTCTCTTCCCAACTCTTACGTACTCATTTTATAATTTAGATTCAACAGAGATATATATGGCCGAAAAAAGGGACTTTATTGATTTTCCGGCATCGTGCGGCGACGATTACAATTTAATCAATCTATTTCGTGAGCTCGCTTATCCCTCGGTTCATTGTTTTCAATCAAACGGCTTCGTCTGTCCGCGTTTCTATTTTTATTCATTATCTCGTACCACTTCTTTCTATACGTATAACTGTTGTACAGATCGATAATTCTTCCCTTGTTTCGCGCGCGCATTCAATTGCATTACTTTTTTTTCCATAATACAAATTCATCGTGTATAATAATAATAATAATAATTATATTCTGGAGTAACTTTTGCGACTTTCGCGTATAACCATTATATCACATTTTTGTTAAAAAAAAAAAAAAAAAACATAATTCCACGTAAAGCAATGGCTTTTTCCCCCGATTCATTAACGACTGGATGAAAAACAGACGCATTTCCACGTTTGGCACAACGCAGTTTCCATTACACCGTTATAAGATAAATTAAACAGGATTAAGGAGTTTCGTAACGCCCAACGTAATTAGCCTTGAAAAGTTTCCCTAGATTCAACCCAGTTCTGCTACCGCATACTTAAGTAGAAAAAGAACAATTATTCTGAATATATAGGGGACAACTTCGAAGGTTGATGATGTTAACATTAGCGTTGAAGTGTTAAGCATTTTTCGATACGTTCTTAAAGCTTATTTTTTAGGTTGAAGAAATGTTGTGTAACAATTTTAAGTAGTGATTTTCAGACATTGATTAATCCACCTTCCAGATGGCGCGCTGCTGGAAAAAGTTGCAACAATATTTCCCGTACTAACGGGAATAAGAATTACCAAATTTATTTAGAAATCTCGTGTATTTTTTTCATTAAATTAATATTTCATCTGTTAGCATCTACGATTTAATCTTCTGATTTCACATTGCCTTCGACATATACATTGTTTCTATCGTGGACTGAAATTTCCAAACACAGTCGGCGTCTAATTCATGTATTATACATTGTTATCTTTCACACCATTTGCATATGCATACAGGTTTTCAATATTACAGATCACAAGTCGGAAATCTCCCAGTTATTACAGAACAGCAAAGATTATTCCCAGAAAACTTCCAAAAGGAATATTCAGGTTCATAAAAATGAGTCACTGAAGTTTTAATGCAGCTATAAAGTCATTGAAATTGTCGTTACGCATTTCGTAACAGCCAGTAAAACGCGAGACGTATAGGTACCCTGTGGCATAATAAATTTTTCGAAATCGCACGTAAGCCTTTATCATATCCTTGAACTATATTTAAAATATTAAATAGGCCGAAATCCTGCAATTATCTTGAAATCGACTAACGCGATGTTGGCACTAGTATACCCATTTCGGATTTATCAGTATAGATGAATAGTTTGAAATTGGTGGTTTAATGCTGCCAAGAATTCAAAGACATATTCCACATCTACATTCATGAATGGGTTTCATTTATAGATCTTTGACTAATTATAATTCTTTTTAAAATAATAAATTAAAATGTCCGAATTCACAGTTTTTCTATACAGATAGTTTAAGTAGTGTGAGTCGAAGGAACACATTCACTACTGGGACTCTTAATGTAAACATTTCATGAACCAGTTAACAATATTGCATGGTCAACAATAATTCTTCGATTCAGAATCACGAATTTAGCTGTTGGCCCCTCATGCAAATGTATTTTAAAAGGCAGCAGGTGCAAACTAAAAACAACCAGAACAAATTTTTAAATAAATTTTTTGTTTAAATTATCCGATAAATCACCCCGTGTAAATTGTCAACCAATTGTGGGACACCTTATATATCTTGTCTCTGCAATGCAATTGTAAAGTAGAAAATATATTATTTTTTAGATTTAAAGTATTTCCATTGAAAAAATATTAATGCGATAAAAATCAGTCGAATTTTTAACAGCCGATTACAATTTCTATTATAGCAATGTAATGTAATCATTAGAATTAATTAATTTACGTTTAAAAGTAAAAATGTCTATAAATTAACCGAATTTCCAGTGAATACGATTGATAAGCGTGTTATGTTTATCAATCGTAATTTGCATTCAAAATAACAGGGACAAGATAAAAATGAAGAAATAATATATACATATATATAGTTAATCAGTATATTAAATCTATGTGAGAATATGTATTAACCGACTGTCATGAATGTTACAGTATGTTGATTATTATTTTTACGATAAAGCCGAAACATAAATATTTCTAGGATATTAATCGAATTTGGAAAATTCGACTTTTATATGTATGCTTATCTTATTATTAGTCACATTATAGTCACATAATATTTTACATACAATTTTAGCATGTTACCTTTTGTAATGTAAACAATTCTTATCCAAATTTTTACTCAATTTTTAATTTTATTAATATAAGTTATTTTGAGTTGGCCCCTACAATCAATTCAAATACATTCTCACGAGGGGACAACAGCTTTGGAAATGTCATCAGCATGCTTCAATGTAATTATAAATAGACCGCAAGGATTAAAAACCAAAAGATAATCATTTAATCCTATCTTTATTCGTTTCTAAGTTTGTTTTTGATTTAATAATTCAATAAAATCGCTTTATGTAATAACCATAACATTTATATGTGTTGTTGTCATCTCAATAAATAGACAGCGATCTAAGCACCGATACTGTTAGTCATTTCTATCGAGTCTTATGTCATCTTTGTATTATTTTTCGCGAGAAGTACTTGGACTGCATTTTTTTATTATATCGAAACGAGATAGACATATTTTAATTAAGATGATTGAAATCCTTTTTTGTACGATATATCTGCATTTTTAGAATGCAAAATTTGAATTTTTCAACTGGACAAATTGTTGTGCAAATTACTTTTGACAGCAGTCTTATATCAGAAGTAAAACAAAATTTCAGCTTGTGATACGTTATACTCGGTTGTTGCTTTAACACACATCCCTATAATTAGGAAAACTTGATCCGCATACCACAAAGGACTCTATGACGTTAACGACATCGATAAGGGTAGAATTAGCTTTCGTCAACGATTCATGAGTGTAATTTCACAAGTTCCAACCTACTTATAAAGTAAATCATTGAACAATGTCCAATTTTGCAAAATTGTTTATTACGTGTTTTCAAGATCGTGGCTAATTGTATCGCACATGAGTTTCAGTATCTGAAATAGCTACGGCGACCTTCAAAACCATTTTATAAATAAATATATTTATTTTTGCAATTACGCACTCCACGTTTATGCGCGTGTGGTAAATGCTTATAAATGTTCAAAAGAACCATTGAATCCCTAAACACCACTCCCCCCCCACCCTAACCCCGAACCCCAGCCAAGATGCGATTTTCATCAAATGTTTCAGACCACGTGGTTCAGACACGCAAAAATGCGCATCGACTGTAGGTGTACGTCGTTCCAACTTAGATCCGATTACTTTTTACGATATATTCATAGCGAAATGGTGGGAAAAAAGTTCATAAACATTATCACGAAAAAAACGTTAGACATCACGCGTATCCTTTTCAATTTAGTAATAACAACAAAATTGAGCAGTGGCTGTGTGAAACTGGTAAAAAAAGGAAACAGATTTAACTTTGATTGGGTAGTAAAATAAAAGAATGACTTTTCGCGCATTTGAATTCAAAAAATTATCCAATAGATCTTCAGCTTTCCTTTGCACCATTTTACAAATGAATCAGGTCAACAGTACAACAGATGTAAGAAAAAGTGCATGGACGAGTCAACTCCTCCTTCTGCATATAAGGCAACAGTTCTTATGGAAGAGTAGACCAACTGAAGTCTGCTTTCTGAACAACGATGAAAAATAGTTTTCAATTAAAATATACGAAAATATTAGCATAGACAAGAGATCGCTATATAGTAACTATCGATCTACTACATTTTAACAGTATGATAGATTTTGTTCATGATTCAGTCTTCAGTTTTAACAGTTACATAAGAATAAGATGTGGTAAACTTTCTATTCGATATCATCATTTCTTGACAAATTTACGTTACAGTTTGCAGTGATAGGTTACAATCGTTACTTTTACTTCCATAGATTAATCTCTCTGTGCTGCTGCTGATCTGTATATTGTTCTGCACATTGGTGATCTCTTGACCTCTTGTACCGAATTGTAATTGAACAGAATATTTTGTATTGAGAATTCATATATAATTTTTTATTCTTTTGATACTTGGTATTAATCGAGAAAAGATGAAGTTTTGGTCATACCATTGTGACTCTCTTCAGCGAAAATTTATTGCTTGGGAAGTAATTACCAGAAAGTACAATGTTTACTAATTTGTTTGGAAAAGTTTACAATACCTAGTTTTTGAACAACGCTTCACGTGCATTTAATGGACATTTTACTATAGGACAGGTTAATGTAAATGTCCATATAAAAAGTCATGGCGTATTCTCCTTTAAATTGTACATATACAATGACCTGTTTAATTTCACAGTTTACGGGAATTTCTCTGGGTCTCTGACCACTTTGAAAACATTTCAGATGCACTTTTTCTCAACTCCACGAATACTTTGTAATCTGATCAATTTTTCCAGGGGCATTATATGCAGTTCTTTTTCTCCCGTAAGGGTTGTCAAATTGTTCTTTGTCGTTTACTCTTCAATTTGAATGACATTAATTTGAAATCTTGATAAATACATTTATAAAATCGATGTGTAGACGTAAACCGGAGAAATCAATGCTACTTCAATATTTATTCCTTTCAAATATTAATAAATTCTATGCTTAGGGGCTATTGTCGCTGCATATAAGTATCAATCAATCACAGGTACGTCCATTCCTTTAGTTCAATCCCGAAAATCGTCTCATCTTTATTTCGACCACTCGTTTCTATACTTGGTTCTTTTTCTTGATTCATCTCTTTCGCATTCGGCGATATCTTCAATATTTCCCTACAATGCCAATCGATCAATCAACCTCCACCATCCACGTTTTCTTTTCTCCTTTATTCTTTGCCACCCACTTTCTCGCCCTGTCGATTCTTATTTTCCTTCTTCTTAGTCCTTTCGATATCATGCACATCACCAGTGCTACGCGCGCTTTACGATACGATCGAGAACGACAAAAGAATGAGCAATTTTCTAAATTTAGACTCGAGTCTTGGAGCAAATCGATCAAATACATGAACATAGCCGATGATGACGGTAACGTGAACATCCCAAGAACGTGTGCGAACACACGCGAATCTCGGCGCATATAGAAAGAAACTCTGACCGTGCGAAACTTTTTACTGGTTCAACGGGTAGCAGCTAAGTGGTATAATAACTACTTAGTACCGACAATCAACTTGGAATACTTTTGCAGCCGCCATTTCTACGATTCTTCAAAGAAACGTTTCAATAAACCCTCAACCGATATTGTTGCAATGGCTATATAACTCCATCGTGAAATGTATACTTGCAAGAAGAATATAAGGGTACTTTGCCTCTAGGTTCTCATACATCTACTTATAGATTTCACGCACCGAATTGTTATTATAAATTGCCAGAGTGAACAAGTATCGTGTGAAATGTAAGGAGCAAGAACGGTTGTTGGATAATTACTTGAAGAGACAATAAAGAATTCATGTAACCGAACAATTTGACGGTAAAAATTGTCTGTCTCGCAAAGTTCCAAGTATTTCCCACTTTGCTTCTCAAGTGATGTTCAATCATGGTTAGATTAGAAGTTTTTACACAGAGTAGTATTACCGATAATAGTATTCTTACAAAGTGGTTTCATGTTTCACTGAAATCTCCAAAGAATAATAATCTTCGCGTGTTCCCTCAAGCTGCCAAAAAACACACGTCGATGTGAAATACGATCTTGAATAATAGCTACGTGAGCGGCACTATCGAATCTCCTATTCAATGTAATGTAAAAACTGGTGGATTTTCTTTTCATTGTCAGTGTATAGCACAAAAGACCTTTTTTTTTGTACAAGAAGCATCAATTAAATCATTCAGTCAAATGATGAGTAAATTATTCGTCGAATCTAACAAATTTTCTAAAGTTTATTGTTTATTTTATAGAAGCATTTCCATCTGTATGGAAAAAATCCCATCATTCTTTTATTGATATGGGCTAAATGGTCTTTTTATCAAAATGTTTTATCCTCTAGTATCACAATGTGTATTTTGTATCTAGCGTTACGTTCACTTTATTACAACACATTCATTTTATTACACTATATTACTATTGTTGCCGATCTTATCGGCATTATTATTATTATTATTATGCATAACACTCAGCTCTAAAAGTGCACCTGACTTTTTTCCCCTGGCAAATCGATTTTCCTTTAAAAATAAATGCGATGTTAACAAAAGGTGCTTACATTTTATTGCGTTCATTTACGGTGAAAGTCACTTTATTATACCAGTAAAAAGTCACTGTTTGTTGCAGTGAGTAATATTGAATGGAAGTAAAATGTGAAATTTCAGGGCAACAAGTGCGACTGAATTTTAACACATTCTCAAAGCTAAAGTTTACTTTGAGATGCATTCACTGCCAAAAATGTAGAGTAACAAGTTCACGAGCTTCTGCTGAGTTAAGAGTGGATTGCACGTAACAGATAACTTTGAGAATTAAAAAAATGTTGGAATATAAAAGTATTGAATAACAAACAATGTTTTCGTATGAGACGAGAACGGATCATCGGATTTTTTTTTCTAATCGTCATTTGTACCTATACATAACTCAAATGCATTCTTATGTAACGTATGTCGATAAAATAATTTCGGTCATGAACTTAATCGGCCGTAAATTTGATAACTGTAGATAAGAAAGATACATTGATGTTGGTCTTAGTCATAGACACGAAACATACAAGTTTACAGGAAATTCGTCGAAAAGTTAAAGATAAATACAACCAAAACTATTTTATCCAATCACAACCAGCGCTTCACACATAAAATTTACGGCTAAAACAATTATATATATATGTACAAAATTAATTGTTTTCTATGTTGTAACGATTATTTCATGTTTCTTGGCCGTCAAAACTGGATGATATGTGTTTTTCCTTTATTTTTCTTGTCAAGAAAATCTTACCAGGTAATCAAAATTATATTTATTCATTTATCATTTACTATTTAGCTAGCTTCATCTTAGCCATCCCTAACGACTTTTTTAAAAAAAAGTTTTCTATATGGTTTGGTGTTTTAATGACGAGTTTGCCAGCTTTAAAAACCTCGATTTCATATGTATGTATAGATTCAGAATGGTAAAAATAAAAGGAATAATTCTTTTATGTTGCAAAAATGATTTGAATCATTTATATAACCTCGTTAATTTGCGGTTCGATGTATTACAATTGTGAAGTCAGAGCCAATGATGGAAGACGAATTAAAAAAAAAAAAACTAATTAAATTTCGAATTTTTTATTTATAAATGTAAAAAAGGATTGAACGGAATACATTTTTGTAATTGTCAGTAGTATTATTAAATAGGTTCAGTTTTCATTCAAAAAGTTCTAATTTGCTTGTGTGTGGGTAGAACTCGAAGATATTATATTGCTCTTTCGTTACTAAGTGTACAAGTGCCAAAAATGTGTGTGTCCATTCCAAAGTCTTGTCGTGTAAACATTACTTGACCTTTTGTTTAAAATTTTGTTGCTGGATTATCTTCTCCATCTATTGGCTTCCGATGATTACGGTAATTCAGTATTATACGCTATACTATCCAGCAGTCCTCTTTTTCTTTTCTTTCTATTTTCAATTTAATACTTTTTTTTAAACCTCAACGCTAATCCGATATTTATTATGACAGTGAGTTTGCTGGCTTAATTTGTTTTCTCGTTTCTTCGCATTCCAACCTATGATGGTATCCATACTTTTACTTTTTAAAATAAATCACTTTGTAATCATTTCTCCGTAACTTGTTCATCAATAGGATATGAGAGATTAACATTTTTTAACCAATTAAGGTACAAAATATGATATACTATAGTTTAGTTTTTTCACCGAACTGCATCGCGTAACGGCACCTTAAATATCCCTGGAACTTTTGGTCAAAATTGAAATGCATCATTTTCGTGATGTTCATGTCATGTTTCACGTTCATTGCAGAATAATTTTTAAGTGTAAGATAATTCTGTTGCTAATTAAAAATACTAAACTCCGCTTTTCCCATTTTCTTTTTTTTTTAGAAAAACCTCAAGGAAGAAACAAGAAATAATCCTAATATGTATGCTTCTTAGTGGTTCATTCGTCATGCTATTATGAAAAAAATGATGTTTCTTTCAAATGTTCCAGAAGCGTGACCAAACTTTAATGGAGCGTTGTAAAACTTGGACCATTCCGAGCAACGTTTATACGACAAAGTAAAACAGGAATGCGAATTTCGACATAATGTCTGTTGACCCTCTAACGGACACCTACTTCGAAAAGTCATAACTTCCATAACAATGAAGATGTCGACCTTTTTACGAACTCATTTTGAAGGATGCATCTAATGATAAAAAATTTGGCAAACGTAAGAATTCCACCTCTCTGTTTTTACATGCTGCCCAAAAATTCGAAAATTGCAAAAATTAATGAGAAATGGACATTACTTTTGGTAAAATTTTGTTTTTCAGTTGAGATTTCACAAGGTATCAAAAATTGATTCAATGTTAAATTTATGCATTGGGGTGCATTTTTTCTCGACTGAAGGATAACTCATAAGAAGAAACGTTTTCCAAAAACCCTCCTACTTCATTGTCCTTAACAGAGGAGCAGTTCGTAAGGGTTAATTGATTAGTACCCAAATAGCGCAGTAATGTTGTTTTCAACCTGTAATGAGGAGATTTACGACCTGACCCAGTAAACCCTGATAGAATCCAAGTGTACGAGGAAGGGATCACTGGTACATTCCCATTTTTACCAGGGAAACGTCCATTAAATGTACATGAAGTGCAGGAGATTTCGAAACACCGGGACTATTTCATCTCTATGTCAAAATGACGGTGTTTACGAAGCGGCCAGACGAGCTGTCATCGGTGCGTGGGAGCTTCTGCGCGTAAATACAAAGTAAAAAAATGGGCGTCCAGGCCGTCGAGCTCGACAGAACACTCGTAATTTTCGTAAAGGAAAGAAAATCATGACTTTAGCAACAATCGACCAATAACTCTTGACATTGGCCATATAAGCGGCTAATGCTTATTCTTGCATAAAATGAGCGGCAGTCGCTTCTAATCTATTGATGCGCTTTGTTAGAAAGTAGACCCAAACGGTTTTACGCGTAAATTGATTTGCTTTTTTTCCACACCTGCAGTTGCGCACACACCACCACACATCAGGTCGCATTCACCGTCTCCGATGCACGTATACACACACAATTGAACTCTTACGTACACACCTTCCTTCCCTTACACAACCTGCCGTTCTCGAGTCTCACCAGGGGACTGGGCAAGTCGCATCCATGAGCGAGAGAAAACCCGAAACTCGACGGGTTCGTGAAACAAAGGGTAGAAGTGAGACAGCGACGGAGTGAACGAATGTAGTATAGGTTTAATGAGAAAGACAGAAGACCAAGTTGACATGGGGAACGAGCGAGGCTTATATAGGATCGGGGAAGCGAGTAAACAATAATATACCCACGCGAGGCTCACGGTAGAGTAAACGTCGAGTCGCCCTGGAATCGACGTCTGGAAAGGCCGATCGTCCTTTCGTGGCTGAGCCGGGCTCGATTATGCGACATTGATCAATATGGTGCTCGCCCCTTCTAGCGCGCACCTTGGATCCCCGACGACTGTCCGATCTTCTTCGCGAATAATCGCGACAATGACGGCGACGCTGGTTTCCGCGATTGCCGACGTGTATTGCCCAGGGAGATGTTCGCACAAACTCCGCGTTCAAGGTCGACGTTCGTTTCCGAGGCTCACCCGTTTATTATCCAAGATTCACGTCGATCTTATTCACGAAAACCGACTCGCGATTTACGCTCGAGAGTGTCTATCGAGACGCGATCGCGGTTTTCGCGCGACTGTCAACAATGTTTCCCGAGCTGTCACTTTGCCCTTTGATGCAGTCGACGAGACTGGGGACGAAACTATAGTGGCGCAGTTCCGCCAACCTATAGCTGGTGCTCAGTGATCGAAAGTTACTAGATCGCAGTCGGTAAATGAAAATTATCACGTGCATTTATGTAGGGTCAAATGGTCGGCAATACAGAACCCTTTTGGCGCCACTGTCCGTATTTGCTTAGAGTACCTTCAAAGAGTTATAAGACGTAGCGGTAGTAGTCGCTCGTGATTGGTTCGCGTTCTCAGCCGCCATATTTTGTAGATAGCGTGTGGTGAATTGGTGGTCATGCATATATACGTGACGCACACGTATACTTTCCTCCGTGATCAAGTTTCTGGCGCCAAATGCGTTAGTGAGAATTGTAAAACACGTATAAAAGCTGAGGGATCTAAAAATAATTTAAGGTAATTTTTCTGTTTTGATTATACATATACATGTGAATATTTCAGATTTAATTTGTATATATATTCTTTACGTTAAATCATTTTAGTTCTTAGAATGCTACATGCGAAAATCGAATTACTGCGCGGCGGAGCAGTGCTTATATTTACTCGAGACTTGACGAGGTGTGGGTCACTCACGGATTCTTATCCCAACAAACGCAAAAGTATTGAATTCGGAATCTGTTCACTTTCGGATTGAATACGTTTCAATTCTGTGTAATATTTAGTAAGATAATAAAATATATCATCGAAAAAAAAAAAAAAAAAAAAAAAAAAAATTACTGTACTCGATCCAACTATACCTTCGATGCCACAACTTTAAACGTTTATACCACTAAACCACCGACAATTATATTTTTTTTTTAAATATTAATACCACTAAACCACCGACAATTATATTTTATTTTTAAATATAAAAATCGTACTTGCGCATTCGCTTGAAATTTTGAATTAAATGTTCTCTTATATATATAATTCTGTGGAATATTTTCGCGTCCAATAGAGGTCGAAGAATTTATTTCGGATTCATTCCTTCTTTGTATTAAGTTCATTGTTACTTCAGAAAAATTCGTTCGGAAACATTGGATCGAATTAAAACACTCGAAATGTAATATTGACCCGAATTTTCGTTGCTTTGTCGAAATTTAATCGGACGTATTAGATTGAATTGTGACAACGCGTCAAAATTTTGGTGGCGCATTACAAATAAATATCGTTGTTTTGTGTAATTCGACCGAACTTATTGGATCGAACTGAAAAGTGTCGAAATTTTATGCAAAGTATTGAAAAGAATTGGTACGGCTTTCGCGAAATTCTAATCGGACGCATTGGATCGAATTACCAACGCGTCCAAACTTAGACAAAGTATTGAAAAAAATTGTTATTGCTCACGTGAAATACTGACAGACGTATTGAATCGAATTGCATCGCGTCAGAATGTTGAAGACGCATTGAAAAATATAATTCCACCGGACGTATTGGATCGAATTGCATATGGCGTCAAAATTTTTACCAAGGATTGAAAAGAATCGTTACCGCTTTCGCGAAATTTAATCAGACGTATGTGATCGATTTGAAACGCGTCGAGATTTTAACAAAGTATTGAAAAGAATTCCTTCTGCTTTTTATAAATTCGTTCGGACGTATTGCGTCGAATTAATAATTATAGTTAAATATTTCATTTTCGAATTGATTATAGAATTAAATTAAAGTCTCGTCTATTCTCAAATGCCGTATCGTATCGTATTAACGGAATTGAAACGAATTATATAGAATTACAAAAAATTGATTGCAATTCGAAAAATGTAGATTCCGGATTGAACATTTTTTTTCAATACTTCCTCGTTTTTTGGGATTTTACTGTATTATTAAACATTTCTGTGCAGGTTTCTTCTAAGAAATTTTTAACTGATGCGGTAATGGGTGAAAAATTTGCAATTAAAGTCTCTTGAGTTTAAAGCATCTGAAGGAATGTTTGCTCTGATCACTTTGCAGACGAGTGTTTCAAGAAATCCACATCACGAGGGCAATTAAAACCTAGGGTAATAAGCTAAATTTTAAAATTTATATTACATATGAAATATATATAGGTTAAACAAAAACAAATCAGTAAATGAATATAAACATAAGTTAAGTTGAGTTAAAAGTTAAGTTAGTTTAAGTTGCATATTAAAAAATAAATTTATTTATTGTTATAGCTAGATTTCCTGTCGATCCTTCGTCATCGTAAGTTTGGATCAAATCATTGCGAGGTTATATAAATGACTGTATATTAATTTAGACTCGGTGCTTTGTTGCGGCGCATTTTGAGAAATATCTTGTTTATAAATGACAGAAGTGGACAGCGATTAAAGAGAAATGCAGGTCCATCAATATTTACTCCATACCTACTGTAAGGTAAAAAAGAAAATATTAATTATACATTTTGTCGACTATTATATTTCTGAACATATTTTTAAACTCTTTTATATTATATTTCATTTATTAATAAAGAAGAATATCTGTATACATTAGAAATACGTGTAATTACATAAAGCATTAATGGACAGACAAAAATAGTCATCACTGTATAGTGATATCCTACAGGTATTCATATTATGTACATATTATTGGTATCATGTTGGTGAATGTAATAGGTCTGTCTATAAACAACTCTTCGCAAACGACTCCAGTGAAACATAGTTCCAACGGCTGTAACGCGATAACGACGAACAATGAAAATTATTCCGAGAATTCTATCCCAGATACTAAACGACTAATGTCTCCAACCGAAGATTGTAAGTATAGGCTACGTGAATGTTGTATTTCATATTTTATATTCATCTATTATAATTATTCATCAATACAAATGTTTAAAGAAATAAAATAAAATCATATTATTTCAGTGTGATAATCTTCATAATACCAAGAGAAGGTAGAAGTTGAAGTCAGCCATACTCGCATAGAATATTCCTTTTATAAAAAGTTTGATTCTGAAATCCAGTGTTGTTGATTAATATATGTATTAGTTCATTACTTGATGAACACTTCAGTGCTACTGTAAGATTTGAGGCTTAAAAACTCGTAATGAATAGTTTTAATACTGCTAATGTATTTTTTGTATCTAGGACCCAACTGTGATGGAAGATGATTTTTGGTATCCAATAAACCATCGGTAAAGAATATTTTTAGGCATGAAAGTTCTTTATTATACTTGACATTAATACCAAGTTAATGTGTAACTTAATAATATTCGTTTGGTGGTAATTTTTACTTTTTGTTATTATATCAGGTGTAGTCGAAGGACAATCCTTACTTAGAAAACATCCTGAATTTCATAACGACCATCATTTCATACGGATGCCATCGAAAAAAATGGCTTGAAGCGAAAAAAAAACAAAGCAGTAATTGGGATTACAAGTGCAAAGTCTGAAGACTCTGAAGAAGAAAGTACAATGTTTAGAGAAGAAAAACAATGTTTTGCAAAATATTGTACGTAATAGTCACCCGAAAAGTTGCGAAATGCAGATGGTAACATCATTTGTTGAGAATTTATCGAAAAGTTACGAAAACTGCAAGAAATTGGAGGTTTGCGTGAAGGGGATAAACCGAAGGAAGTACATATTGAATATCGTAAAATGAAAATGAAGGTTGCAATCGCTGCGCAAACCTTCAGCAGTACCGTTGCAGATGCCATTAAATTTTGTAATATAGATTTGAATATACCTAAATTTCGTGAAAATACCCCTACCGAACGGTATTGTTCGCTGCGCTAATAGATATTGTTTGATTTTCTAAACTCACGAAATCAGCTTTTGGTACAGGTCTCAAATAGCCCTTGAAACGAAGCAACGTATAGTTTTGACGAGAAGAAATTCTAAATGAATATTTAACAACCACAAATGATGGTAAATCTATTTTTAACTCACATAGAAAAACTGGATTCTAAAACGTAATTGTTCGCAGCTTAAGTATCTGCTTACTTATAAAATGAATCAGGATCGTTTAGAATTATTTTTTCGATCCATTCCCCGATGTTGCGGTTACCTCCGATTTGCGACCAATTCGTGTGAGCGTATAGAAGCGTCTTCTTATTAATCACGAAATAAAAGCTACGAAATAAAAGAATCTAAATTAAAATTTAGATTTGTATTCAAAATGGTTAAACTTTTATAAACCAGTTTTAGTTATAAACATGTGTTTGCTAGCCGAACAATATACTTGAGATTAGCCCACAACAAAAATAGCAGTCGGGCGATACTTGAACACAATTTCCCAGCTATTATTTGTTTAAAAGTGTTCCAACCTTACACATATAACACATTATAATACGTTCAATTTTTACTTAGCATTATCTAACATTAAAAAAGTTCATGCGACATGAGCAGTAAAGAAGAAACAATGGCCGCTTCCATATTTCGTTGTTTTCGTATGTTTTTAGGTGGTGCTTAGTTGAAAAGTAATAGTCTTTATGGGCATTTATTGATAAATTAACATTAAAATCGCTAAAAGTTATTTTTTAACTTATATTCTAGTCGATACAGTTAACCCAAAACTGCAAGTGCAAACCCATACATGGTCGAGTTTCCATGGAACTCTCGAAGCTTTACAATTTATGTCACATCATCAATTTTTAAAAATTGACAAGATCTAGTTCTCGCGTAAGCTTCAGAGATATTTCCAGACATTGTCGATCGGGGTGCCATTTTGCAGAAGAGCTATTTGGATCCACTGCATGGGGTGTCGGTAGATGTAGACGATATCTACAGTGAATATATAGTTTACTAACAATGATATTGCATAAATAATTTCTATTTTTAATATATATGCATACACGGTGTCTCATTTTAATCTATGCAGCCAAATATCTCCGAATGCAAGCCAGATGCAGAAAAGTTGTTCATAAAAAAGTTGAAGAGGACAAGGGGCGTCATTTATGTTAAATTATGGATGTTACCTCGGCATAGAGGTGGGAAACAGCAAAATATTTTGAAAGAAAGATGTCAGGGATGGAGAGAGCCAAATTCTGGTACCAGCCACCTTGATATTGGACTAGATTTTTAAGGTTATTCAACAATTCTCACAAATTTCACCTTCATTAGATCTTGCCATGACCCCATGACCTTGTTAAAAATATCGTATAAATATCGTTTTGAGCGTAAAATTTTCCGCTCTTTTCAAATCCGAGATCAAAAGTAGGGGTTCCCATAAAAAAAAAAAAAAAAAAAAAAAACCGACAATAAAAAGAAAATAAAAAAAAAAAAAAAAAAAAACGAAAAATAAAAAAAAAAAAAAAAAAAATAAAAAAAAGATAGTAATACTATAATAATAGTAGAATACATACTGATATATAAATTTAAAAAAAAAGTGATTCATCGACAGAAATATTTAAACGAGTGCAAAATGACATTAAAAATAAACCTTGGGCTGCGTAGGTCAATTACGTCTGACTCGACGGATAATTGTATTTTGTCCTGAGTTTCAGATGGAAGTTTGATAAGTACAGTCAGCCATTCGCACGATGACGTTGACGGTGTTTTCAAGTTCATCTGCAAAAAGAACATAAAAAGAAAAAAAAGAAAACTTAATTCGGATGAATTTATTCATTTTTCGAAAATACCTATTAATTTATTCGCTAATTTTCAAACGAACAGTAAATTGTAATAAGAATTGCAATTGAAAATTGTAAATAGAAATTTCAATAAGACACAATAAATTGTAAAACAAGTTTTATGAACAAAAAATTTGAACTTTATTGAAATAAGAAATAAAATTGCCTAAGAAAACAAAATCGTAAGAAAAAATATAGATAAAAATTCTAATTTGGATGATGTTTGAGTGCCCTAAAATGAATGGCCATCAAATTTACGGATAAATGGCTAGAAACTAAAAACTTAACAATATTAGAAATTTAACAAAAGTAAAAGTTTCGTATATGCCTTTCATGATTCTATATTTTAAGCGTCATTGATGGCGAATCTCAAGTCAGCTTTTCAAAATTCAAAATGGTGGCTCCAATATCGAGGACAAATTCTTTACCGTCCTTGCACATGAAGGGTTAAAGCAAAAAATTGTTGATCCATTAATTAGAACACAATTGGGATAAATTGGAGTCAAAATGTTTTTAAGTTATAGAATGTAATTTGAACATTCTAATAATAACTTACTCCGAGAAAAACGTCTTCAGTGCCGACATCTTGCTTGAATTTGATTTCGTATTCTGGAACTTCTCGGGGATCATCGATATCGTGATCAATGGCGTCTTTGGCCTCGTATTTCTGCCAAATAATACGATCATCTTTAGCTTTTGGAACATTTTTATCAGTCTGTCCACCCAGTTTTCCTATATCGCCGGGGCCTTGAAATTATCTTGAATTATTACTTACTCTTTGTTTTATTAAAAAATTTCTATTTGTAAATCTAAGTCGTCCTATTTGTAAAAATTGAACATTATACAAAGTGTTCTAACTGAAAAAAAAGTATGCATCTGAAATGCATTCGTCCCATAGAGAAACATCCGTGAATTATATGAAATTAGACATGTGATAAAATGTGAAATTTCAATGTTTCCTAGTATAAATAACCCTATGTATAATATTGCTTATATATATATAGTTTAAAAATCCATTAAGAGTTTCTCAAAATAGAAAAAGTGTACATGAAATTACCGAATTTCCTGCTTAAATTTGCATGTTGTCGAAGATCTTCATCCTCGGAATCGGAATCGGCGCCATCGTTTGTTGAGAATAATTGTTGCAGACCCTTTATTTGCTGGTACGTAAAACTCCCGTCCATTTAAAAAAATCCCGTAAACTTCTTGTTTTGTACAATTTGTGTAACCTCTCCTATCCCTTTTATAACCTGGATACCCTCTTTATGAAGGGATGAAATGTCGACAGTCGTAGCACCTCTCTGTCGCACACGTGATACGTTGCCATGGTAATTCGATTTATTCAATGCTATACAGTATTTGATTGTTGCGCCTCCATTGTTGCAACTCCAAGACGTATATATACTGTTCCATCAGCAAAAGAAATAGAATTCGTTCAATTCGAAACGAGAAAAAAAGGTTCAACCGCATTTTCTAAAATAAAAAATTACAATTCTGAAGTAAAAAAGCATTATAAAAAAATAATAAAAATGAGTTACCTATATTATTTCATTGCAATTCAAAGGAATTAAAATTGAATTTCATCTAATCCGATTTAATTCGATTCAATTCCACGAATTAACTTCAATTAACATTTAATCAATTAAATTGAATTACAAAATCGCACGCGAATTAAGCAGTTCCCTGTAAACGGAAACGTATTGAAAGTTAAAAATACGAATTCAAACGAATGAAAATGAATTAAAATGAATTAAAACGACTGAAAATGAATTCACTTAACGCGTACATGAATTCATTTCAATTCGTATTTTTAATTTTCAATACGTTTTCGTTCGTTTACTGGGTTATATTTTGTATAGAACATTCAATCCCATCTAATTCCAAGCAATAACTCTATGATTATCATCCGATTTCGTCCAATGAAATTCAATCGTATATTTCATTAAATTACATTTAATTGCAATTATCGATTGAATCGAGTAGTAATTGTATGGGAATCTTATGGCAATTTCACAATGATTATTTAATTGAATCCAATTCCTCGATAGAAATTCATTTGTAATTTAATCGAATCAAATTGTATACTTCATTTTTGTATTGGTTTTGAACCTTCTAATAATTCTGTAATTATTTGAAATGAAAGTTATTTGGAATGAAATATTTAATTCGAACCAATCCCATCCAATTCCGAGTAATTCGTAAATAAAATTCACTCCATGAATATACAATTGTATCGAATTGAATGAAATTAATTCCGTTTTAATTTCGTTTTAATTTCTGTCAATCGCTATAAACAGAGATTTAAATAGAATTAAATGTATTGAAAGAGATTCAGCAGAGTCGCAAAGCGGATTTGTTTGTAACATTCATAAATTGAACTCTATGTTTTTCAAAACATTTTAATTCAAAATTAATGCCTATAAATTAAATTCGTTCCCAATTCGTATTAATTGTAAGGAATAAGTATTATTAATAAGTATATTACAATTAAACACTAATGACCCAGCAATCGAAAAAAGATTGGAAGTGAATTCAGAAGGATTCGAATGGATTCGGTTGAATTCCTAATCTGTCCAAACTTCCTTATAAATCCTTATAAATACAAAAATTATTTCTTAACACACTGAATCCCGCCTAATCTAGAAAAGAGGATTCGCATATTAATCCAGACGAATCCACTTTAATCCCAAAATAATATAGCTTTAAATAAATATAATGCTGAATAGTTGGAATTTAAACTCGTCTTCGTGAATCCACGGGAATCCAAAAATAATATATCTGAAAATAAATAGTGCTTTGTATTCACAGGTATTGACGGGCATAGACGTGAATCCAACGGAATACATTTTAAACTGGGGATTCGAAGGGATTGACACTGGCATACACATGGATTCAAAGGCATTCGCGGGAATTGGCGTGAATCCATTTCAATACATTTGAATCCATGACAAATTACGAATTCAAAGGGATTCCAATTTTCATTCCCTCTGAATCCGTTTTCAAATGCTGGGAAAATGAAATTTATTAAAATGTATCTTATTAATGCATGAGGATAAATCAACAAAACTTTTAACTTTTTGTCATGTATCCGCCATCTCTATACACGATATTTTAAGTAATTTTAATTCTACGTAATGATTACTTGCGGATAAATGTGAATTGAAATAAACATAATTCAATTATTAAATTTGGATTAAAATATATTGAACAATATAAAATTAGATTTATGAATATTATTCCTGGATTCAAACGCATTAGAATGTATTGAAGTATAGATGTGGATTCGTTTCGTTGGCAGTTAATTCATTTTTTTTACTCTTCTGAATACACTTCAATACAATTTCATTTTGCCCGCGAAAAATAATTCGATGGAATTAAAAAATTTCAAAAGCGATAAATTTGGAAATGTTTGGAATTAATATAATGCTCCTCTTTAATTCATTTAAACGGCAAGTGTTTCATCTTTGATATTTATGCATTCTATCCAATTCTTTTTCATTTGCCAGGAAATTTCGACCAATAATAAAACAGAATTAAAATTGTTTGAAATAATTTTATAATTATTCGATTTCATAAAAATAAAAAAAAAATTAAAAATGCCATCCGAAGAAGATACATTACACTATTTAAAAAAAAAAATCGAATTTTGTCATCCAAAAAAATATTCTTTGATCAACAATTTTCCATCAACATCGGATATGTAGATGAATAGAAAATTTCAATTAAAAAATGGCGACACCCCATATAGCTTGATGCCGAAAAATTGATGTCATTTTCTATTTCCCATTTACAAAGATTTAAATTGACAAATTTCTTCTCAGAATGTATTTATTACAGTTTTCTGGGTCGCTGATCACGAATCTGATGTCAAATATCCGAATTTAAAATTGGCTGATTGAATATAAAGCAGATGCGTATAAATTTATATCACATTGAATGTACAGGATGAAAAACAATCGTTCGCCACATTAGATCCGCCATTTTTAAATTCGTAAGATTTAACAATTTCATGATCAGCAACACGGAAAACTGTAATATACACATTTTCTGAAGAAACTTGCCACTACAAATCGTCTTTTTGGTTGTGGCCATTTTGAAATTCAAGATTTTCATTTCCTAACCATCTCCACGTCCGATTTTGATGTAAAATTGTTGATAACCTGCCAGAAGTGACAACCGAATAGTAAATAAAAATAATAAATGGAATAATAAGGTATAAATTTTCACTTCTTTCAGAACCGACGAGACACGAAAGGCCGTATTTAAGAAATTTTTTGATTTATTTGGCTCTGTACAGTTTTTGCTACAAATGTATTAATGACGATAGTAAACAATACAATTATAATGTATTTATTGTAGCGATCACTGCGTATGCAACGTCACGGGGTACGCCTTCAGCGTCACAACTCTCTCGCATGCCAATATATTGCAATTTGGCGGACTCGCTTCCTCCTTCGGATCCATATTTTGCTTCGTGCACTCATCACCGAACCGTCTCGGCTAATTCCTCGCGATGTCGTCCGCCCCGCAAGTTTGTAAAAAAAAACGACTTTCATAAAAATCGCGCGCGACATATATATATCTATATTTATATATATATACCTCATACCCCGGATATCTCGAAAGACGTCGGAAACGTATATAGGAAAGAAACGACGATCGTCCCTTATCGGCCGTCGACGCGACTTCGTTTTATACATTCAATTATACGATCACGATTCACAGCGATTAACACATTAATTCATATTTATTGGTGTAGCGTTAAGAGGTTAAATCGGTAGCACGTTCCTGTCGCGTTCACGCTCAAAAGTTTTGTCTTTGTTTTTTCGTTTCATGTGTTTTCAACCTCCTTCATCGTGTTCGCTCTCTTCCCCTTCTTCGTTCCCCGATAAATACTGCATAGTAGTTGGCGATTCGGCTAAAAATACATCTAAATCCTACGTTCGACTTTCCTTTGTATATGTCTTATTAGAAATTTCGTAATATTTATATATATATATATATATATATAATAAACATAGTACAGAAAAGAGTCATCGATTATTTATCATACTATATATTATATTATATTATATTATATTATATTTGTAATTATGTATATAAGAGCGGTTGGCTACACTTAAAAATTAAAAAATTTACAGGTGTGTCGTTGACGATGATTTCGCGCCTCTCTCTCCCGCTACCTATTTTGCGCTTACACGCACAGACACGCACACACACACACATACACACCCATGTACTCCAACGATTTCGCACACGCACACAGTACATACTTTATACAAGACAAATCAGAGGAGACGTTTTCGAATGTCGAATTTGATATCTCCACGAGAGATCATAACTGTCCGATCGACCAAAAATTTTCTCTCCGTTGCTGCATCGCGTACTCTCTCTCTCTCTCTCTATCTCGAAACGCACAACGTAATTTCTCATCTCCCTGTTACATCTACAAACACTATAAAATCGATAAATACATCTAGATCCTTTCAATTTCCGATCATTGACGATTAATTATTATTATTATTATTATTATTTTTGAAAATATCTCGATTCGCTTCTTTTTTTCGCGTTTACTTATACATTAAATGCAGAAACGAGCGGAAAGAAAGTTTTGAAGAATAAATCATCGTTACAGTGTACATTTCGAAGAGAGCGCACGACGGCTCCAAAAATGATCGATTTTAAATCGTCAACGATCAAGTTTTTCAAAATTGTCGCTTCGCGAGATTCTTCGACGAAGATGAAACCATCCCCGCGCAAAACGTATCGAACGCTCGGACAGTCTCTTGTAAAAGTTGTTCGCATCAGGAACGAACCACGGTTCCGGAAACCACTGAACAATGACCGAAAAAAAAATGCATTACGCTTCAACCACCTCATTCGCCGTCGAACCTCGTGAATCGTTCCTACGCGCAATCTCTAACGCTCTATCTTACATTACTTTAATAAAAACATTTAAAATGCTCGTAACGTAAATGCCTATCGAAAATTTAAATAAAAAAAAAAAAAAAAAAAACGTTTCGTAGAAAAACATCGTGCTTAAAAAGAAGGGGAAACTTGCAGTGCATTTTCGGCACCTACGAAGGATTAAAATTAGGAGACGGCGCGCTTCGATCCACGCGTGACGCGTCGTGTCTCTTCTGTTTTAGTGTCCCCCTGGCGAGGGAAGGAATCGTCTTAGAATCGTCTAAGAATGGCTGCCCGATGACGAACGTTCGTAAATCTCGATTGAGACGTCGACAAGAAGAACTGGGATCCAAGTATGGGCGGAGAGCAAAAGTTCCTCCGCGCTTTCCCATTCTCTTCCTGATCCTAGAAGATGCCTCGCGCATTGTGACAAAAACCTAGCGACGATAACTTTGGTTTTCGAGCGTCGTCGTGCATCGTCGTCACCCGGGTCTCGCCGGGTGGTAAAAAAGCGAGCGGATCTTCGTCTTGATCGACGCTTTGTGCGCTTGTTACGGATCCGTCGTCGCCTTGTTTCGCGGCGCGTTCGAACGATTGAACGGATCGTTTTAACGAAATCTCAATTAGGAAGCAGCGACCGCCGACGGTTGCGAGGCGGGTCACGCCACGCTCGACTCCTGTTCGCCCCAGCCCTCGCTATCGCACTCGCTCTCCGATGCCGAGTCGCTGTCGCTGAACTCGACGGCCACCCTACGGGCCAGGATCGATGCTACGTCGTTCAAGGCGTTCACGCGCTCCACTTCCTTCTGCTCGATTTTCTCGACTTTTCTTAATTTTATACCTGCAAAGCGAAGGATTTGTGTAAGTGCTTCGCGAAATACTTCAACATTTTTAGCTTTCCTAAATCAGTGAGCTTTAATGAATCCGTTGAAACGTTACTGAATCTGTATTTTTCATCTCAAGTACGGTAAATGTTAAGACAAACTGACAAAGGAGGGAAAAACTGTTTTAAAAATGACTTAAAACTGCACGCGACCCATAGCGAATACAAACTCACCGTCTCTGATGGCTTTGAGCAGATCGTTTCTTGGATCGTCGATTGGTATATTGGCCTTCTTCATTAATTGGCCGTCGACCATGTTCTTGACGGGTCGGAGCTTCGGCGGATTATTGACGATCATCTTCGCGATGTCTCCGTTCGTCATCGGCATCGACGGCGACGGACCGTTCGTAATGGGCGGTGGTGGCGGCGGCGGCGGAGGCGGCGGTATGTTGCACGGCGGTGATATGGATCTGGGTGGTGCGGGATCGGGAGTAGGCGGCGGGGGCGGTAAATCTTGCGGGGCCATGTCCGTTTCCTCCATGCCCATCTGATTCAAATGATTCGCCGGCGTTGGCGTTGTCTGATGAGTCGGAAGTGGACTGTTCGATCGGCTTCCGTTTCTGTTCAGCAAGTGACAAGGAATGGTACCTGAAAGATCCAAAGTTTGCGTCAGAGTCCCAAGAATAGAAAAGGAATTGCATAGGAATCATTGGTCTGACCAAGCCTAATTTTCGATACATTTTATCTAGAAAAACAAAGCGACCATAAAGAATGAAAAGAAAAGGAACGAATGATGAAGAAAGGACGAATTTCATGCATAAGAAATGGTTTACCGTTCATCGGTGGCGGTGACATCGGTTCACCGGGTGGCGGAGGCGGTGGAGGAAGCGTGTCCCTTCCAGTGCTCATGGATCTGCCTCTTGTCGGGGTATTGTTAGCCGAGGCTATGGTAGGAGTCGAGTTACTCGAAGCGTTACTTGGTGGCGCTGGGGGTGGCTGAGAAGGTCTCGATCTGCCGCCTCTACTTGGCGTGCCGGGACCTCCAGGACTCTGGTAGGTCTCGCTTCCGCCCTGGCCTTGGCCGGGGGCGTAATGCGAACCGTATGCGCTGTCTTCGTATCCCTGCATCGCGTAGTTTGCGCCTCTGTCAAATAAAAATCATTGAAATTTAATAAATTGAATACTTTCATAATTAAAAACTACACATTTAATAAATTGAATGCATCACTCGGTGAAGAATTGGTATAAATTCAGTTTCATACTGAGATACACTTAATATTTTTTTTAAAACACGACGAAGAAGTAGACAATTAGATTGCGACTGTAATTACGAGGAAAGACAATTCTGCGATGACTGTTGTCTCAAGGTTACGGATCGCGGTGTATAAAAATTTATGAGACTGAGAGCGTACTCTACTGGATCAACTGATTTAGCGCACTAGTTAACGAAACGTTAAAGCAAGGCAGTGTTACCAGTTTAGGGAGATTTTCGACGATAGTGGGAGAAGCTTATTCATTGATTAGAATAGGTAAAAGTTCCACCACTATCATCCAAAATCATGGGAACACTGAAGCAAGGTCTACAGCGAAGGACAAGACCCAGATTTTACCAAATTTGGATGATAACAATGGACGTAATAAAAAAACTGATGCTTACGTTTTATTTTATTCCAAGGATAGAATAAATTAGTGATATTAGTAAAAGTAAATTAGTATAGATACCTATAGTGATCGGAAATGGGTGGACTGTACAGTTGTTGATCCTCTGGCGGGTAGCTTCGTCTCAACTCAATACTGTTAGGTCTCGGTGGCCTCTGATCAGTCATTACCATACCTAAAAGAGCCTCGTCTGGGATAATGTGTGGCGCCCTATAATGAACACCCTGAGCCGGCATTATGTACTCTCCGTGACCTACGGCTATTTGTCTCTGTCTTTCTCGGGTATTGTGCGGCTGCCTCACGCGCTTCTTGTGTCTGCCGCCGCCTCCGCCGCCACCTTCTGTCCGAGGCCTGTGGGGCTGCGGGACGAAAGTTTGATTAAAATCCGACGGCAATAAAACAGTCACGTGTGCAACTCGTGATACGGTGCAAGCCTATTTGATTTCGTAGGTACATGGTTAAAGAGTTGACAGTTATCCAGTGAGAAAGTTGTGCGCTAAAGGAAAGCAGAAAGTCACTGGATGAACCGACAAGTGTGAAACCGTAGAAAATAGTCGCTTCTCGACATCGATAAAAAAAAAACAGAACTGAATTTTTAAGGTTAGGACTTTGAATGTTAAGATATACAAGGATACAGTAGTCTATGTACATAGTTCGAGTGTCGAAATGCCATTAAAAATTTTCAAACATTGCAAAAACTTCGTACAGGGCGCATGCCTAGTTGTAAATCCTAGGTGCAGAAACGTGACAGTGAATTGGGGAAATTGGATAAAAGTTTAAAGTGATCCTTTGTCGTATTCATCTGTGTATATGACTCGTACGCATTTGTATTTCATAATCATCAGTCAGTTGCGATGACGAAAGGCTCTTTTTAAAACGGCCCCTGAATTCGTCAACAATTCATCAATCATTGCAACGCCATCAGCTGGCTCTAGCGCGCTACAAAATTATGCGAAGCGAGCAGCTATAGGAGCGACTGTTCTATTAGCGCACACACGCCTGTTAATGAAAAAACCACACGCACACACGCACACGCACACGCACACATGTGAAGTGTTATGACATGACAACGAATGCTTGACGATTAAATATCTGTACAGTATTGAAACAGCGGGTGGTTAAAAACTACAAAAATTCAAACCATCGACTTGCCTCTCTGAACGGTTCGGCATATTCTGACTCGGTCTATAAACCAAGGGGACAGTTTATGTTGTTAGAATAATGTGTTCCATTAGCGTTGATTTATTAAATGTATAAATAATGTAATATATGTAATAATGAACAGAAAGAAAAACTCTGATATACCTTGAAATGCAATAGAGAATCATCATCTTTCGGACAAAATGTCGATCGACCTATTGCATGTATATAGTTCAAGGTATTTGAAGAGGCCTGAGAAATATATGAAAATTCTACCTTCTTTCCTCTATCGTGTATCTTCTTCTCCGTGTCCTTCAGCATCTCCTGACTCCATAAATCGAAGAAATAATTCGGGTCGGTGTAGAACTTCAGTCCGTCCTTACCGTCATCCCTGAAATGACGAAAGGAAACGTTGAATCCGTTTCAGGAGTCGTGCGATATATACCAAATCGAAAAGCTGTCACTCACCTATAAACGTTCAGTTTATCAAGAGGGGGAGGTGTGTCGCACTGAAGATACGTCTCCAACATCGCCGTCGGCATCGTATCTCGTGATACGACCTGCTGATCGAATACCACTGAACTTTTGAAGGCCTTCCGCATGTGAATGTCCTGCAGCGATACTGGAATGATAGAACCGCTCTTTGAGCATTTCGCGAAGAAACAAGAATCGACTTAAAACTATAACGATTTAAAGTTTATACTTCGAGGATGGATCGTTTGCGCGATAAAAGTGGCGTGGCGCTTACTTTCTTCGACATTGCTGTCCAATTGAGTGACCTTCACAGCAAGCCTGTCTATCCGAGCCTGCAGGGAATTCGCTCGGTCGCTGAGACCGTGGGCTTCCTTAGCAAGCTCTCCAAAGAGGTCCTCGGCGTGCCTCGAGAGACTTGACAATTGTCTAATAGTATTGGCCAAAGTGCCGTTGGTCGCTAGTTCCAATTCCGACGAGACCGGGAAGTCGAAAGGGATCGTGCCGCGTGCCACGTGCACGGGCTCCACCAGCCGTTTTTGAAGCGGCATCTTCCCACTTTTTGGCTACTGGATCTTCTGATCACTCACCGCTCTCTCGACACCTGCAAATTTAAGATATTGTTCTGTGTTATCGATTGTCATCATCTCTTTTGCTACAATTTTTTTGTAGTTGAAATTGTACTTCGTAAAGAATAAATTCGCGAACTTCAATGTGTATATGGAAGTTTTCAGGGTCGCTGATTACGAATCCGCTGTCACATTTTCGAAATTCAAAATGGCGGACCCAATACGGCTAATCGAAATTTTGAAAAATCGTAATTTTTTCAGAAATTTTGTATAATTTTTAAAAGTGTTCATTCAAAATTCATTCAAAAAAAAAATCACAATAAACAATACAATAACATGAAAAATTGATGACTCAATCACATTGGCATTATTCTCCTCGTAATCGATTTTAGAGTAAATTAATGTAGGATTCCTATATATAATGTGGTCAGAATTCAAAGTGTGAAAACGTATTGAAAGTACGAGGCACTTTTATCGGTCTTCAATTACTGAATAATTGCGGGAATTTATAGCAAAACATTAGTCGATGCAAAAATGCACTTCATTCGCACTGGACACGAATTACGGCTGTTAGTGTCGCCTATATATATCCCTATGTAACGAAGCCTATATATATATGTATATAAATTCCAGTCCGAGCAAGTGCTTTCGGCTAACGAGAAGTGCACTCAACCCGCGAGGACAGATGGCAGTAATTATTTATTAACCTACAATTGGAGATTCTCTTGAATCTAATCTGATATTATCAAACCCTATTAATTTTACTTGTTACACGTCGTCGAGAATACATTGAGTAGATTGAAGAAGTTGCATTAATTAATGTGAAATCTGCATATGTTTTATTGGAATTGACATTCATTTAAATAGTGAAAAAACACTGCTATCATTATTTTTGGTTATACTGATGTTTTACATTTTCATATATCATGTTCCGTCGGAAGCGTTTGCCGGGATTTTGAATTTAAATATCGCGCGCTTTGCGAACGGAAGGGGAAGGCTCGGCCTCCTGGACCCTATGCGCGAG
>JAPYZR010001434.1:0-25445 GCA_030522945.1 Trichopria nigra
TTTTTTTTTTTTTTTTTTTTTTTTTTTTTTTGTTTGTTATTTTTTTTTTTTTTTTTTTTTTTTGTGTTGTTTAAAAAATAATGTGAAAAATGTTTTTCGTTTTGTCATAAGTCATTGTTCACGTCCGGAATTTGAATTAGTATACAAAAAAAAATAGAAGATTTTTCAATTTGATAGCATTATTAGTCGTTATCAATTCAATTGAAAATGTTAAGTATTGTTGGTATCATTTTTTAACATTGGTATAATGATTACTATAATTGGTATGATTGTTACCATTATCCATAAATTTTTACCATTATTGGTATTATTTTACCATTATATCTGTAAAATGTATCTTACTCTAACTACTTTTAGTATAATTTTTAACAATATCAGTAAATTGTTTATGTATAATAATAAATTTTTACCATATTGGTAGAAGTTTTACCATTATAGTTTACTAGTATTGATGATACAATTTTATAAATTTTTACCATATTGGTAGAAGTTTTACCATTATAGTTTACTAGTATTGATGATACAATTTTATTTGCCATTATATCGGTAAAATTTTAAACTACTTTAAAGTAGTGGTCGAATCTTTACAAATACAATTTTTTCACATTTGCAACGATTTTTCTGCATGTTTATATATAATAATGTGAAAACTTTGTTTCTTTTCTTCATAAGTCATTGGTTATTACCTAAATTTGAATTAGTAAAACAATAACGAGATTTTACAACTCTAATTCGAAATTGTTGAAATTATTAGTTGTTATCAATGCAATTGGTAAAATGTTACTATAATGTACCTAAATTATATTAATTTACATTACAGTAAATTCGTATCGATATAAATATTTTTACCGATATTGGTATAATCGTCACCACATAACGTACGTTATAGTAAATTTTTACTATTACCGGTATCATTTTTACTACTATTGATATAATTTTACTAGTTTTGGTGTAATCTATCAGTAAAATTTTAACTCACTTTAAAAGCGTTCGAATTTTTACAATTTAAAGCTTTTCTCGTTTGTTATTTAGGTTTATGTATTTCCTCATCTATAGGTCCATTTGTTTTCATGTTTTCACTTTTTTCTTCTCTTTTTAAATTGAATCTTTTCCTACTATATTATCGAATTTTTAATTCATTTTCCAAATGTCGCGAATTTTCACTCCAATAAACAAGAAACGAAATTATTCTCTAAAACAGCGATGGTCTCAATTTATAATTGTTATATTTTCGATCAATTCAAAAGACATTTTTCATTATCAACTCTCTAAAGTTGAATCAGCGAAAATCCGCTGATTTGCAGCCCAAACGAGATGGTATATAGGGTTTGGACTGATTATCAGTGTATATTCGTCGCTGATTGGCAATGACTTTCGCTGATTCAAATTTAGAGAGAAAGTCTAATTTCAATAGTTAATAGAAAGTCTACAATTAGACTGTTATTTGAAATAAACAAGAAAAACTTCACTACGCAGATTAAAAGGCTCTCATTTTTCGGCTGAAAATAATGAAACCTATTTTAAAGAAATTTTACAAAAATCTACTATTTAAAATAATGTTTTTTCACTCGTCTAGGAATAACAGTCTTAATATTCGCTAAATAAAATAAAACTTTAGTGATGTGTAGAAAGAATGAAAATTTTACAATTGTTTTACATGAAAGTGACTCAATCTTGAGGACAAGATTTTTGGAGATATCGTCCCGCAATTAAATGTTACTCTTATATATATATAAGAATGAAAAGTTCTCTCTAAATGAAAGTGATATTACCAATCCTATACAACCGTAAAAATTTCTATATAATTATCTATAATTTACGTATTTATTTATTCCTTATAATAAATGGTTTTTAATGTAATTTAATGTAATGAAAAATAATGTATGACATAGCATTTGAAAGAAATTGGATACAAAACTCACGCGGTCGGTAAGTGGCACTTGGGCTTTCATCGCAAGGAATACACGCCGACATATCGAGGATTCGATTCACATTTTGGTTACTGGCAAGGACTTCAAGACTATTACTCGCACCAAGTCGCATCTAGCGTAAGTTTCAAATAAACGATATTGTATTTTCATTTCACTTTCATCAATCCCGATGTTAAAATAAGAATTTCATACTTTTATAAAAAAAATGAACTGTATACAGTGGTGTAAGGCTCACTTTTTTTCACGGTGAATCCCGCATATTCCGATCAAGTCAAGCGAATGTTATATTACGTATGATTATAATAATCTGTCTTTTTATAACATTTTGTTCGTTTTATTTTGACAATAATTGTAACAATAGTTTTGGTTAACCTTTGTCTTCTGTTTAATTTATGTTTCGGTTTATTTACATCCATTTTTATAATGTTGATTTTTCATTTTATTTTCAATTGTTTTCATTTTTTCAATTTAAACAATTTTTTCTTTATCATTTCTGGGTTTTTTTTCTGTCCTTTTTTCAATATTTGCATTTTTGCAATTTTCGATCATTGCTTATATTTCTAAATTTTCATCTTGAAATGACCCCAAATGTTTATTTTCAATGAATTTTCATCCATTTTTTTTTTCATATTATTTGTACAAAAAAAATCCATATATAAATAAGTTTTCAAAATGTCATTAAAAAATCTGAAAAAAAAAACAAGTGTTTTCCTCGATGAACACCAAAAACTTTTTACTATTAGTATTGTTTAAAAAGTCATTCTTTTTATTTATAATTTTAGATCGTCCTGAAATTTTTCAAACAAATTTTGATTTTGGACACCATTTTGGGGACGGCCATGTTGACTTTCTTTTTATATCTATAATTAAGACTCAAAAACAATATTCAATGTCGAAAAGGACGTGTATATTATCGGTTTTATATAAAAATTGTAAGGTTCAACATTTTTTTCAGTGAAAAAAAAAAACCGCAGTATTTGCAAAAAAACAATTGTAACTTTTAAGTTTTTAACTTTTTAAGCATTCATTTTAGACAAATTCTGGGGCTATATATTCTGCAAGAATATGGAATTTTGCGTTGGATGTATCGTAATTTTTTTTTCGGTAAACGTAAAATGAAATGAAGGGAAATTCATTGAAGCTTGAAGACATTTTTGAACTTTCTTTGTTAATATTGTCTTTTTTGGCAATATTTTCATCTTCCAATAACTTTTGCTCAAATTCGATTTTTGCCTTTTTTCCATTTTCTGATGCAAATTTTTATAGCCAAATATTTGCATTTGTAAATTTTTAGCATTTGTGCTAATTTCTGAGAAATATTTTCTCAATTTTTTTTATTTTTAATTTTTATTTTTATTTTATTTTTTTTTTTTTTTTTTTTTTTTTTTTTTTTTTTTTTTTTTTTTTTTTTTTTTTTTTTTTTTTTTTTTTTTTTTTTTTTTTCTAATTTTACCAGTGCACGACTATCTTTGTCGCTTTTTTTGTCAAATTTTCTTTTTTTTTCTTTTTTTACTTTATCTATTTTAACAGATCAATATAAAAATATGCGTAAATATTTATGTAAATCCCAGCAAGCGAAATATGATTAATATATTTTACTAAATTGGAATTATAGGTAATAATTGTGGTTTTTGACTTCCTAATCATTCTTAATTCAAAATTTAAAACTTTTATCATTATTCGTTTGATGGGTTACGTATTCAGACATAAAAAAAAATGAAAAGTATATATATACCTAACAATACAATTTATTCAACAACGATTTTGACGAACAAATTTTATCTGCGTGTTTTCAATCTTCATCGCTAATTAGACGACCGAAAGATATACAATTTCCACTTGTAGCATGACGACGAAGGATTTATTGGTTTCGACATGAGAAGAAACCTGAGCCTGGCTCCGGATACAATTGGAAAATACTCGACAGATCTTTTCACCGAAGAAGCGGTTAACTTGATCGAATCCCACGACAAAAGCAATCCTATGTTTCTATACATGGCACACTTGGCTCCTCACAGCGGTAACAACATTGAACCTCTGCAAGCTCCGGATGAGGAAATCGCGAAATTTTCTTACATCCAGGATCCCGAGAGAAGAATTTACGCGGGTATTTTCAATTCCTTCCAATTTTATACATTCTATTTATTTCTTATTTGCTGCTGTGGTTGGGGGGGGGGGGGGGGGGGGGAAAAAAAAAAAAAAATCCCTTTTGTTTTCTTAAATTTTTTTTTTTATGCGGGGAATTAAAAAAAATTTTTTTTATTACATTTCTTTTTGGATTTCGTAAACACATATAGACATGACATGCGTGCACCGAAGAGAAAAAGTATTGTTGTAGCAATCATGCTATTATTGTCGCAGAGCAACCATTCTGGATTTTAGTAATTTTTTGATTCGACAGGTGGCGCTGTTTACGAAGTTATTTTTAGAAAATTCTCGTATGGATTTTACTATAATTCATAGTGAATGTGTGTATGTTTGGTCGTAAGAAAAGTTTTAATTTTAATAATATACATATATTATTATTATAATTTATATTAGCTATTATTATTAAGTTACAATTTTCTAAAACAAAAACGAAACAATAAAAATAAATAAAGAATATAATTTTACTCGATTATTAATATGTTTAATAAACAAATAATTAAAATATTACGTGCCACCAGCAATGATGTCTAAACTGGATGAAAGCGTCGGCGAGGTCATTGCGGCTTTGCGTCGACGTCAAATGCTGGAAAACAGTATAATCATTTTCATGGCAGACAACGGAGGGGCCACGCAGGGTATTCATTACAATCGTGGCAGCAATTATCCTCTTAGAGGCGTAAGTTTCGCAGCATACCTGATACACATTTACAAGCATGCCACAACTATAAATAGCGATACGCATGCACACTACATAAATCGTATGAATTTTTAACATAAACTCCTTATATATTTATTCATTTGTGCAGACAAAAAATGGATCATCCATTTAATTAAAAAAAAAAAAAAAACAAAGAATTATTTGTTATCCAATGCCAAAATATTTTAGTACACGAGCAACATGCAAATCATTTAAAATTGTTTATTTGCGTTTTTTAATAGTAATTTTTATATATAGAAATTTAGATACAAATTACGTTAGACTTACCGAATGTATTTTGAAGCTTAAAGGAAGTGCCTGGGAAGGTGCCGTCAGAGGGACTGCTGCAATTTGGAGTCCAATGATTAAAAATGCGAAGAGGGTGTCAAATCACTTGATGCATTTGACGGACTGGTTGCCCACTTTATACGCCGCTGCAGGTAATATACTTTCGACAAATATTTAGTCAAGAACAAAGTTACTTTCGCATTTATTTTAGTCTTAAGCCATCAGTATGTAACTTTATTAAATAATTACACTCTCGTAGGAGAAAATCCAAAAAAATTGGGCCAACTGGACGGTTTCAACATGTGGCCGACTCTGACATCCGAAGCCATCAGTCCCCGATCGGAGGTGCTCGTCAACATCGACCCAATTTGGAACTACTCGGCACTTCGCCGTGGAGATTTCAAATATGTCCTTGGCTCCATCAACAATGGTGAGGAATGGTACGGCGACACCGGTCGAGTCGAAAACTACGATATCGAAGGCGAGTGCCCGCCATACAGACCGCAAACCGTAATGTTGAGCCGTGCCGGCACTGCGATTTCCGGCGAAATCACTGCTCAGCACGTGTCCAGGTTGAGGCGAACGAGACGCACGAATTACGAAAGGTCGAAGGAAGTTTCGTCGAGGTTGCTCAGCGCTGATGAACTTTTGAAGATTAGAACGGACGCCACAATTGCGTGCGACGTTAAACAACAAGACAAGGTACTCGTCGCCACTTGCGAGAATGATGGAGCCAACAGCGCCATCTCTAGTGCTCTTTTTTCTCTTAAGTTTGTTTTCCTTAAAATGTGTGTTTTACGCGCAGGTGCACTGTAATCCTATGGATTCTCCGTGCCTCTTCAACATCCGAGAAGACCCCTGTGAGATGGTCAACCTGGCGAAGAGCCGTCCCATGATCCTGGCGACCTTGGAAGAGGCGCTTTTGAAGCATCGCGTGACCATGGTGCCTCCGAGCAACGTGCCGAATGATCCGAAATCCAACCCGAAACTTTGGGGCGGTAACTGGGTGAGTTGGCAGGACGAGGTGACCGTAATCGCCGCAGTGCCGCAAACACTATCCGGTGTCACGATTGCTGTCATCGCCATCCTACTGGCTCTTTCCGTCATCGGTATCTTCGTACTGCTCGGGATGCGCTGCGCAAAGATGTCAAAGAGCAAATCATATTCGAAACACGGCGATTTCGAAAAGATACAGACTGCCGAAGGCGCATCCTTGAATGCGGAGGATGTGCCAAAGAACACGGACATCACCGAGGTACTGGGAAGCGTGCAGGATCTGCAAGCCATGAAGATGGCTTCGAGGAGCATCGACTGACAAGAGTGTACGAGTACGGACACAATTAGAATCCTACGCACCTGCAAGATAACCTACGTCGCCAAATTTCGTACACCCTCGGTGCTGTGTACGGAGATTCCAACAAAAAATTCGAGTAATATACATTCATTCTCAAATGAGATCTGATGGAAGATTTCATCGAATACCATCTGGAAACGAGAGTTCGAATAAGATCTTGGTATGGGCAAGGATTCGATTGATGATATTTTGAAAAATGGCATATTTAGGCGAGAGTTTCACGTGGCCCTTATTCCCTCGCTAACATTTGCTATCATCCTTATCTCATAAAAATGTTCTTGAAAGATTAATATTCGAAAGTGTCGAAGCATTTTCGTGATTCCGGAGTCTTAAGAAAGGTACCGGAAGGAAAAAATCTTCAAACTAAGACACTGTCGAAAAAGTCGGATTTGAAACGGAAAGGTATTTTCATTCCGTCGCAATCCGTCCCATGCTGGAATCTGTTCCCCATCTAATCCGTACCATTTCCAGCGAATCTCAAAATCACATCCGACTGAATCCTGCGTATAACCCGAAACATACCGAAATTATTATTTAATCCGACTGAATCCGTGCCAATCCTTTATACACGTTAATCCCTCGTAATCCGACCTAATCCGAAATGTTTGCGCAATATTCGACGTATTCCGATGTAATCCGACTTACTCTGAATTAAGTCATTCTAAACATTCCCATCAGACTTAATCCGACCTAATCCAAAAAAAAAGTCGCACATATACTTCCGTCCGACTTAATCAGATTTAATCCGACTTATTCCGAAACTATTCAATACAGTCCGATCAAGGAATGAAACGGATTAGTATATAGCCATTATGTGATGGATCAAAATGGATTGAATTTTGCAGTGTGGCATGGACTAAAACTGATTGAAAAATCGATATGGAATGGCTCGGTTTAGATGATGGATGACAGATACCGTGCTTTCCCGGATTACGACGGTTTGCGTCAGATAAAATTTCTATCCGATACTTTCCGACACTAAAAATCGAGAGACTCGTCAATGAAATTGTTCTATAAATATACTTGAAAGAAGAATTAGCCAATAAATATCGAGATATCTTCAATCGTAGGAAGAACAGGAATTAGAATTCATTCTGTGCATCATATGTATTTACTTCATATTGTATATTAACAATCTATATGCACTCGATGTACCTCGCGTAACCTCGAATCGTTCTTATTCCCGTCGATACGCGCGTCAGCGCATTGGCGTCGATTAAGATGCAGCTGACGAATTTGTACAAATTTATTAATTAATGTTATTGATTTACAATTGTAAATCAGTCATATTATGATCCGCCTTTATACACTTCTAACACTTCGTTATATGTTTTTATTTTACGCGACGCCTACTTTCGAATCTCATCGGGTTAGAAATTTATTATTATGTTTTGGAGTGAAAATGACATCACTCTTTATAGAAAAGTAAAGTTTCACGGTGAAAATATCATCTCCTGTATAAGTGAATCATGAATCGTTTTCCAAAAAGTTTAATCTCATAATGATAAACCTTTCGAAGAACTATACTTCCTCTCAAAAATAATTCGAACGTCACTTTTTCGTCGTATTTCCCAGTAATTGAAAAGGGTTTTGAAATGTAAAAAATGTGATTGAATGAGATTAATATTTTAAGTTTAATTAGAGAGCTTCTTTTTACGCACCAAACAGAAATCCATTTCTATAACGGGAGCGATAAAGTGACGCTAGATACGCGAGCGCCCTCTCGTTACAGTATACGTAATTATTAATTACGTATATTCGTAATTTTCCTGGTGAATTACATGTATATATAACTTATGTAAAATTATCTCAGATATAACGTATATTATTTATCTGCTATAAAACATTTCAATTGATATCGGATGAGATGTTGCAACGTTTCTGGAATATAAACGGAATCATAATTGATGTCTTCCGGTGTTAATATCTTAATTATCTTACCGTTTTATTTCGAAAAATTATGAATTTTTCATCATGCGGATTTGTTCTTTCGCTTCATTTCTAGCCGCAACTTTATTTGCAGCTGATGGATAAGCGACGTGTTTGCTGAAGAAAATACCTCCATATTCCAATTCGAAAATAAAAAAAAAAAGAATGCAAAAACCGACAGTACTTATATGTGCAATTTGTAAATAAAATAACTAAATTAGTTCTTACGTTCTCCTTGTGCATTTAAAATCTATATTTGTTCGATTTATTTCATGCGAAATGTAAGAATGGCAGAAAGGTGTCTGTTTTCATGTAAACGATATAATCAGTTATAAATGATGAAAAGAAATACATTTATTACAAAAGTGTACACCGTATTACGTTTCATTATGACGAAAGGTCAATTCTATTCAAATTTGCCATTTCTTTACCTATCTGTCTATATAGCGTTTCTATACACGAAACATAAACGTACATAACCTAAAGAAATTCGCATTCAAAGGGAAGCTGATCCCCAACCACTTTATAAAGATAAATAAAAGACCAGATCTTGAATGTATACGATAAATGCCCCGAACGGCTCTTTATTATCATCATCTTTACCGACCGATACAATGGAACACTCATATTTCTGTACAAAATTCCGCCGAAACGAAGAAACAAACATGAACGAATGTCACGTCGACACAGCCTTACGGCGGCCCTCGACAAACGGGAATACTCAGTAGAAAATGCATGTAACTCGCGTCGAAGTAGAGGCAAAGAAAACGCGGTAACGCGCGAATGCGCATCGTCCCATCGATTATTTCACACAAAAGACGTACAATTTAAAGAAAAAAAAAAATAAAATAAAATGAAAACAAAACAATTTCGATCGTGGTTTTTTACTTCCCACCACCACCGGTGATCGTCGGAAACGAGCTATTCGCGTTCCTTAAACGCTAAAATTAACGAAATATACATTGGTTTTTTCTTCTTTTTTTTCAAAGGCAACTCGCGTGAATCGCCCTCAACTTCTATACACATTCGCTTAGACTTTTTTTTTCTTTTCTTTTACTACATATAATACAGCTGAAGATTCCCCGGCCTCGTTCATCCGTTGATTCGCGAGGAAGACGCGATTCGTGTTTGATTGCAGAAATCTGACGGATACTATAGCCGCCGACCAATTGTGTCGCGAGAACCGGTGGGTTTTCCTTTACCGTGATTGATCGTCGATTATGCTGTTGTGTCCCGAAATTTCGGTTCGTTCAAGCAGCATTAACCACGGATTATATGCGAAGGATTGGACGCCACATGATTCGTAGCTCGATTCAGTTCACATGTGAACCACCTTCGGTGTGCTGCGATTAAAAGTGATCGTTAGATATGTCAACAATATTATGGCTAAAAATAAGTTTATACAAATAATTTTTGATAACGCGAATAATGTAATAATTACCTCTTTCCCCATAGCCAATTTAGAAGGACGCTCGATTGACTCTGAACGTCCCTCGCTGCAATGAAATTGTGAAAACAATATTAATGCGATCCTTAATCATTGTGTGGTTTCGATTGAATAATTTCAAAAATCTAATCATCAGCATTATGACCGATCGTTGAATGAATGATAGTTGACGGATAATTCACGATAAATGCGGATGGTGAAGTTATTTTCGGAAAGGCAAGAAACAAATTCTCGCGGATAAATTTTTCTACGCGAAAGCCGGGCCTTGTACGACTATCTTATACTCTTACTGAAACTTAAACTATAGCTGTCGATACGTACAAAGTGTGTAATTGGCATTGACGATCTTCGCGGCAGCTTCTGGTGGCAATGTACTCAGGACGTCTTTGTGCGCATACAGTGACATTTGTTGCGTGTGCCTCAACTCCCGATCATCCCGCAATCGAACGTCACGACCCTGGTCCACGGTTCGTAACTGCGACAGCCTGTATTAGGGAGCAAAAACTAGCTTACACGAACTACGTCTGCGTCTACTCTAGCGATAACACCGTAACGTCGACGGGGAGTAAACGAAAAGTCTACTACAATAATTCCAGATATCTCATTTTCTCTATTGCATCAACTTTGTTACTCAAACATTTTTTTCTATCAGCAATTTCGCATCAATATCGGCCGAGGCGATTATTATGAAGTGAACATAAACTTCAAAACGTACTGGCGGAAAAAATAAATCAATTTTAAAACGTCGACAGCCAATATGGCGGATTGATGACGATTGATAACATTGACAATGATTTTATTTGTTTCCGACGAAAAATTTAAAATGACACGGTGAAAACACGGGAAGAAAGTGTCTTACATTTCTCAACTTGCATTCCAAAGTCATGAAAATCAAATATCTGGGATTAGAAACAAAAAGAGGAATCACGTAATTCGAGACGTTAAGTGACAGGTGTGCCATCTAGCGATCAAAATTGAAAGTTAAAGTGCCCCCTTGAAACTTTACTCGAATGTTTACGAGTTGCTTCGTCTAATTCGTTATAGTTTAATAACATGAAGTATATTTCAAGAGATCACTCTAGTTTCGATTTTTATCCACTATGCGGTGCTCTTTGTCAAATCCGTGTCGGGTTTTATAACGATAAATACCACCAATTTATAAATACGTACTTCAGAGCAAGAGCTTGCTTGTCCTCTCCGATCGGAGAATTAAGGGCCTCTTTAGCGATCTCGACCGGACCTTCCGACTTGGAAGGCGAAGGATGCTCGACGGTAACATCGCCGGAGTCTACCGCCTGATTCGGATTCGAGCCGGCGATCGCGTACTTGTGGAGGTCCTCGTTCACGCGGATGGCGTTCGATAACCTAAGCTGCAGAGTGTCCCTCTCCTCGAGCAGTTGCATCAATTCGTGCGTCAATTCCTCGCACCTCACGTCCCTCTGGTGCAACATGTATAATGCGAGGTCCAACTCGTTCGGGGAAGCCTCCGGGCCCTCTTGCGGCACTGCGGAACTGCTGTAGTCCCCACCTGCGTCGATCCTCTGGACGTGACGCTTCAGCGCGTGTTGCAGAAGATCGTATTCCTGGACTTTCTCGTCCAGTTGCATCTTCAAGCCGTTCATCTGTTGCTCGTGAACTTGCATTTGGACCTTCAATTCCATCAACTGATTCTCTTCCTCCTGCGACAGTACGAGCAACTCGTCGATACGCGCGTCCTTCTCGCGGATCTGGACGTTCAGGTTATAGATTTCCGTATCTTTGGTGATGCTGATTTCGGCTAAACGCCTATTTCTGTCTTCGAGTTCGTTTTCGGCTCGCCTCACTATCTCATTCCGATCGGCGATTGACTGATCGAGTTGCATTCGCAGACTCTCGACGTCCCGTTCCTTCAGATTCAGGTTTTCGAACAATTGATTGTTCTCCATGGATAATTGTTGTTTCAAGTTACTTATTTCCTCCTCCTTTTCTCTAAGTTTAAGCGCTATGGTCTCCTCGGCGTCTTGCCTGACTCGTTCCTTTTCCGACGTCAACTTTTCTATCGTTTCCCGATCTTCGGCCGCGAGCCTCTCCAAGTCTTGTAAACCAGCGATTTCTTTCTGCAGCTTCTGCACGATTGACGTCAAATTTTCGATTTCCTCCTGTTTCATGGTGAGCTCCTTTGAAAACTGAGCGATGCTTTGACGAAGCTCAAAATCGTCCGACGATTCGAGGGTCATTTGCTGGAGCTGGGACTCTTTTTCCGCGATCACGTAATTCAACTCGTTAATTTCCTGCTCTTTGGTGTGAAGTTCATTTTGCAACTTTATAAGTTCATTCTGCTCCGAAGTCTTATCCGCGGCCATCAGTTGCGCAATTTCTACCTTGTGCATAATGTCGCGCTTTTGAACCTCCAGTTGCTGTTTAAGCTGCCCAATCTCTTCTTCTCGAGCTTTCAACTCGACACGAAGGTCTTCCATGGACGACATGAACGATTTCTCCAGTTCATCCTTCTCATTGTACACGGCATTCAGATTGTCCTGCAATTTCTGAATAATATCAGGGTAGGTGTTTTTATCCAAAGCGTATTGAAGATGTTCGATTTCGGTGTTCTTTGCTTCCAGTTCCCCTTTCAGCTTGTCAACTTCGTCGACACCGCCCATTGTGAAAAGCGGAAGACCATGTACGATATTCGCAGTCTGCGTAGGAGTGTGCTCCAGTAGTTGCGGTTCTTCTACGTTTTCCCTGATTCTCTTGTTCAGATCTTCAATAATGGCATTTCTCTCTTCGAGAGTCTTCTCCAAGTTCGCGAGTTCTTGCTGTTTCGTGTGTCGTTCCCTTTCCAACTCGTATTGAAGATTGTTGATCAACCTGTCGATGTCGACTTCTTTCGAGGCGATCTGAACCTTTAGTCGTTCCATATCTTCCACGTATTGATGAAGGATGGATTCCTTGTCCGATAGCGCCGACTTCAATGAAGTGATCTGTTTCGCCGCTTCCGTCAGTTCGGTAGACAGGGTCTGAACCCTCATTGTCGACTGCTCGAGTTCATTCTCGAACTGCACGAGTGCGGATTGCTTCTCGAAGTTATCTTGTTCCATGGTCGCCAAAACAATTTCCTTTTCCTTCAATAGGTTCTGGAAGTGGTGAATCTCCTTCTGCCAGTTTTCGATTCGTTCGTTCTTCGCTTGGAGTTCGCTCAAGTAATTTTCGATTGTTACCTCGGCTTCGGAGCATCTTTGTACAATGGATTGCAGTTCCTGTTCTTTATTCTGGAGCTCGATTCCGTGTTTCTGAACCAATTCTTGACTCATGTTGTTGATCGCTCTTTGCTGGACCAACTCCTCGTTTTTCTCCTCTAAATCTTTCATCAACTCTGCAATTTGCTTCTCCTTTTCTTTAACGCTGTTATGTAACATTCGAATGTCCTCTTCGAGCCTCGCTTCCGATTCCATTCTGCGCTTTCCTTGGGCTTCTAGTTCTTCCTCCAAATACTTTACTTTTTGAACGTGACTGTCTAAAAGTTCCGCCACATTCGCCGCTTCCTCGGATCCTTCGGCTCGATGCAGTGCCGCTTGCAGTTGTTCGTTTAGCCTCGATAGCGTCTCCTGGAACTCCGCACTCTTCTCCGTGAGCTCCGTCCTCAGTAGGTCCGAGTTCTGGCGCATACTTTGAACTTGATCATGGGCATCCATCAAACTCTGCTCGTACTGCTTCCTAAGCAAATCGTGCTCTTCGACGAGTTTGTTGTAGCTGCTACGAAGTTCGGAATTCGCATCTTCGCTCTTCTCCACTTTCGCCACGCAATCTTCCGAATCCTTGGACATTTTGGCCTCCATTGCAAAACGTTCGTTTCGCTGTTCTTCAAGAAGCTGCTGCAACTGTTCGTTTTCCGCGGCTAGTGCTTCCAAGCTTTCCTTCAATTCCTCGATTTCCTCTTCGTACTTCACCAGCTCTGCTTGAGCTTTTTGATACTTATCGTCCCGATGCTGATTTTGATCCTGACTGTCTTGTCGCTGATTTTGATCCTGACCGTCTTGTCCCTGATTTCGATCCTGGCCGTCTTGTCGCTGATTTTGATCCTGGCCGTCTTGTCGCTGATTTTGGTACTGTTCATTCTGAGACTGTTCGTCGGGTTGAGAAGTGGCCTCGTTTTTCGTTCTTTCCCCGATCCTCCTCCTAATATTGCCTAATTGGTATTCCAAAAATATCACGGTATTGGTCAATTCTTTATTTCTGATTCGGTAGACCTCGGCTTCCATGTCCTGTTTCTCCTTCATCTCGACGAACCTCTCGTTAGCCGCTGACAACACGTCGATTCGTTTAACCAAGTGTTCCTTTTCAGCGACGGTTTTCGCATATTCACTTCTGGCTTCTTGCAGATCTTTCTCCAGTCTTGCAATTTGAGCCTGTAGTTCTTCTTGTATGGCTGTATCCAGATCGAAAAATCCCGTCGATTGTTGAGACTTGAGTTGCAATTTCAAATTTTCATATTGGACCTTGTACTCTTTTAGTTTCTTGACATATTTCGCACTTTTGATTTGAGCCGCTTTATTCTCCTCGAGTAATTTGGCGCTTTCGGCCTCCAGATCTTTTATTCGGTCTTCGAGTTCAGCCACCCTAGCTTGCAGTTGGATTTCGGCGTTAGGTATAAGCGCAGAGAGCGAATGCTGTTCGTCGGCCAATCGGGCTTCTTCCGGGCTCCAACCCCATCCCTCGTCTTCGATGTCCAACTTCTCTGCAGCTTCTCCCACCTCGCCTATACTTTCTATCGCAGCTTCGGATTCTTTTACCGCCGGTGGCTTTTCGATCTTAAGCAACAGCTGATTCTTCTCTCGCAGAACGGCGTTCAATTGAACCTTAAGCTCTTGAATGTTGGAATCGTGGTAATCTTTAAGGTCGTCCATCGTTCGAGTCAGCTCAGTGACTTGCAGCTGCAGAATATCTCTTTCGCTGAGGATCTTGCTGACCCGTTCCTCGAGCTCCTGTACTCTATTCACGTCACTGGCGAACTTGATCTCGTGCTCCAGCTCCAAGACCTTCGTTCTGTAGACCTCGTGGGAAGCCAACAGTTGGTCGCGTTCCGATTTCACCATGTCGAGCTCGGCCAGAATTTCGCTGAGTTTAAACTCGACCTTGCCGAGGCCTTCGATGCTAGACGAGTGGCCGAAAGGCTCGGCGTCGCTGAACGTCCGGGACTCGATCGCCCGATCCTCGGCGATCGCGATTATGTGATTCACGATCCTCTCCGCTTCGCGTTTCTCTATCACCAAATCATTGAGCTGCGCTTCGGCTCTTGATTTCTCCGCTTCCAGCGCATCTATCGTCGAGTTCTTGCTCTGGAGCAGATCGTTCTGCCTGCCCAGTTCTTCCTTCAACCCCGCTAAAGTCTCCCTGGCGTAGGAAAGTTCAGCTTGCATGGTTGCGATCTCTTCATTTTTCGACGAGATGGTGGCCTCAAGCTGATTCTCGTTACCTCCCAACTGCATGCAAAGCTGAGCACCCAGGTTATTCAGTTCTACGTTTACGGCATGTAATTTTCTTCGCATTTCCGTAAGCTCGTCGGATAATCGAGCTTGGACCTCTTGCGCCGAAAGACTGTCGTCGGCTATTTGCTTCTTTAGCCTCGCAATTTCATTGGTTAACTCGGCGTGCAAGTCGTCCTTCGCGGATATTACGTTTTCTAACCTATGGATTTCGAACCGACTGTCGTTGCTCGTCGATTCGGGCATTCCAAATGCTTTAAACGCATCGAACAATGGCGGAGCCTCTTCTTGAATCTCACGCTTCACTCTCGATGCGTTCTCCTGTTCGCGTTCTTCTTTTACTACAGTTTTGTCCGCTGGTGTTTTTCTTTCCGCTTCTATCGAATTGTACTTGCCAAGAAGCTCCTCTTTCTCCGACTGCAGCTGCAAGATGTTCGACCTCAGATTACTTTCCAGCATCTCGTGGGTTTCTTTGAATTCCGCGAGTTCCTTATGCATCGCTTCGAGTTCTTGCTCTTTCGTTTCGTATTTTTCAACAAGCTCCGCATAAAGGGTGTTGACGTTGTCGAAGATCACAGACGCCTCCCTGCCTTGCGCGAGTTCTTTTTCGACGGCGCTAATCCTCTCCTGGAGAGTAGCATTCAGTTCTTGTAGGCTACTGATGCATTCATTCAACTCCTTGTTCTCCTTCATGGATTCCTCGAGCTTCGCCTTGTGTTCCTCGTTTACGGATGATAACGCATTGTACTCTGTCACGAGGTCGTTATACTCCTGAAGCCTACGGTTTTGTACTGCCGACTGATTGAGTTGAATGTCGTCCTGCATCCGTAGTATATTTCCTATAGAATTGAACATTTCGTTGTCTAGGTTCTCGATTTCAGCTTCGCGTTCCTGAAGCTTAGCTTCCAACAACTGAACCAGACTTCGACACTGCCCGCTCCTGCAAACGACTTCCGGGTCGTCGGAGGACATTTCCGTCTCCTCGATCTCCTTCTCTTTCTGCATCTTCTCCAGAAGAATTCTCCGTTCGTCAGATTCTTTCTCGACGTTTTCGAGCTTCTCATTGATCTGCGCCTGCTTGGACATTAGCATGCCATTCTCCATTTTGAGCGAATTGATCAGAGCCCGCTGCTCCATGTCTTTCTGTTCCATGAACTCCATGCGCACGCCAAGTTCCCGAGCGTTTTCCTTCGCTTCGCGCAAGTCATTGATCTCGGCTTCCAGCGCTTCCAGCTTCTCTCCAGCTTCCACCAGTTCTGCATAAGTTCGATTGTGAATCTCGGTCAAATCGTCCACTTCTTTCTTCTTCGATGCCCCCATTTCAACTAATTCGGACTTTAACGCTGTCAAAGAGATGCGCCCTTCATTCAACGCCGACTGCGTTTGCGTTAGCTGCTCGCTCAAGTCGGCTATTATTTCCTCGCTTGATTTCAATTCAGTTCTCAACGTTGCCACTGTTTCGGCTGCCTTGCTTAATTCCATTTGGGTTTCCGATACTTTCTCACCCAGTTCAGATATAATATTATTCTTTGCTTCGTGAACGTCACTTAATTGGTTTATAGTATAGGTTAAATTCTCCTTAGCTTCATCCAACTCCGCTTTCGCTTGCAATAGTTTCTCGTTCAAATCTGAAATCATGACTTCCTTCGCTTCGAGCGATTCCACCTCTACCATTTGCAACATTTTCTCTCCTAAATCAGAAATTTGATTATCCTTTTCTTGCATAAGGGATTCTAATTCTTGTATTTTTCTATTTTTGGCCTCTTTTTCGTCTTTCTCCGATGTCCACTGTTCTTCCAGTTTAACCAACTTCCCTTCCAATTCCTCGTTGTGCAACGTCTTCTTCTTTATCACAGCTATGTACTTCTTCATCTTCTCGAGTTGGCTTTGCATTTTTCGCTCAGCTTCTGATAGTTTAGTTTCGAGTTCAGAGACTTTACACTTGAGAGCACCTTTTACATCCTCTCCAACACATTCTCCAATTTGCTTATTCTTTTCATTTAACTCAACGAGCAGTTCTTCAAGTCTGCGTTCCTGCATGTCAACATCTTCGGTATGTTTTATTTTGAGCTGTTCGAGCATTCGATAGCTGTCTTGTAATTCAGCTTTCAGATCTTCCATGTATTTCGTATTGTTGTCAAATAACTCTTTCGACTCTTTCAATTGAATTTCCAGCGCCTCAAAATTCTTCTGAAGCTTTCTGTTAGCTTCCGTTAAGTGAATGTTTTCCTCTTCCAATTTATCGAACTCTGCTGCCTTTTTCTGAAGTTTCTTCTCTAAGTCATTTGCGAACACATCCTTGTCAAATAGTTTTTGCGCCATTTTGTCGAAATCCTCACGAGATTTGGTTCTTTTTAGTTTTGCTTTTAGTTTGGTTATTTCGTCTCTAGCTATCGTTAGATCTTCCGTAACCTTCGTGGTATTCACTTTCCTAATTTCAACTTCCTCATTCAATGACACCAAACTGACCTCTTGCTGATGCAACTTTTCTTTGTACTCCGTCAATTCGTCCTGCAATTGATCTATTGCGATCAGGTCATTCTGAATACGGGAATACTTGTCGTGCAATTCAGAATCCTTTGATACCAGAATCCGCTTCAATTCTTCGATCTCATTATCCTTAGTGCTAACAAGGTTTGCATATTCTTTAAGTTGCTCTTCAAACTTCTTTACAGCTCCGGATAAATCATGCTTCAAGGTGTTGATTACCTCATTCTTCTGCCTCGAGTCTTCGAGCAAGATCTTATTCTCATCTTGCAACGATGACAATAATACTTCGATCGAGCGTTTACCTTCTTCTAGAACCAACGTCTTATTTTCCATTTCGCTACATTTCAACTTCCACTCTTCAATCGCACTCGCACTATCTTGGAGCTCTTCCCGCAAGGATTTCAAATCAATATCAGAAGTTTCATAGTTACTAATCTGAGTCGATTGCTTGGCCAGATCTTCCTCCTTTTCAGATAATTTATTCTTCATATCCTCTATGAGATCCTTCTGCTCTGCGATTAGCTTTTTATGTTCTTCTATTTCAGTCTCTAATGCAGTAATGGTAACATTTTCATCTTCGCGTTGTGACACAACTTGAGAAACTGATTCAACCTTAGTACTCTCTAATTTTATTGACAACTGTTCTCTTTCTGATGTGATTTTTTCGAGGTTTTCTGCTTGTTCTTGAATGTTCCTTACAAGTTCTTGATTCTTTTCCATGAGTCCCCGAGTGTTCTCTATGAGTTCTCTATTCTTCTCTAAGAGTTCTTGATTTTTCTCTTCTAACTTCACCGCTTTTATCACGATCTTAATATTTTCATCGGTCAAATCCTGAATACGAACTCTCAATTGTTCTGTATCATCATCACGTTGGAGTTCGTTTGCTTCTCCTTTCACGGGATTTTCAGATTCCAACTGTGCTGTTCGCTCTTCAGCTCTGGCAAATTCCTCCTTCTGTTGATTGTAAGACGTCACTAATGTCTCAATCTGGTTTTGTAAGGAAACTTTTTCTTCTGCAGCCTCAAGCATTTTCTCCTTCAACTTCGTCAGTTCAATAACGAGTTCGCTATTCTCCTGGATGAGATTTTGAACTTTGCCTTCAAGTCCGGAAACTTCCTCCTCCGAAGCGACATCTTCGCTCTTGTTTACGTCCAAATTCGCAAATCGTTCTTCCAATTTCGTGAGCTTAATAACGAGCTCATTATTTTCTCTCGTTAGCATCTCGAGCTTCGAGGAACTCTCGACCTGTTCTGGGATTTTTTCGAACGATTCAGTCGAACCAGTATCCGACGATCCCTTTTCTTCGATCCTGCTCAACTTCATCAACAGATCACTGTTCTCGCGACTCAGTATGTCGATTCTCTTTAACAAATCAGTTTTGTCCGTATCGTTCAATGTATCAAAAGATTCTGTAGAGTCTATATTCGAGCCAGCTTTCACAAAAGATTCAGTGGATCCCACATCCGATGTTCCCTTCTCTTCGAACTTGGCAATCTTCTGCATCAATTTTTCATTTTCCTGAACTAGGGCATCGATTTGCTTCTGGAAGTCTACATGCTCAGACTCCGGAACAGCCTTTACGTTGAGTTTATTAGAAGAATCGAGCTGCTCCTCTAAATCGACAATTTTCATCTCTGCGGTCACTCGAAGATTTTCAGATTCGGCGATCTCAGCTTCCAGGCCTGATAATTCCTGCTTCACTTCATGGAGTTCTGAAAATCAGAAAAGAATCTTGACTCGTTTTATAGTCTTATTGAGTTTAGTTATTTTCAGTGTTTACAATAAAGATGAAAATCTTTTAGCATTCGTGGCATTGGGATTAGCAATTTCAGTAAGGTGCACAGAGTTAATCGTCTGTCTATGCTTCTTATGATTGCAAAATGTATAATAAATCAGCGTATATACTGTTTTATTGCTGATTTCACTACATACAGTAGCATATGACTTTTATAATATTTATTTTTAATTTTATAAATATATAATTTAATTAATTAAAAAAATATATAAATAAATAAACAAGAGATCCAAATATTTTCGTAAGTTTACGTACATACATATGTACTGGGTTTTAGCGAAAATATTCTACAGAAACTGAAACCAAAGAATAGATCAATATTTATTCCTGCATATAAAAGAGTTATATACGAAGGAAGAAAAACAACAATCCAATGTTTTCTGCGACAAAGAAAAACTTAAGAAGTTTTCAATAATGCGATAAATATATACATAAATTTACAAGATTATTCGTAAATAAACAAATTTTCAAAGAAAAATGTCATTGAACCGTGTAATTCTGGTGATGCTTCACACATAAGTCGACGAGTAACTCTTGAATATAAAATTTACAATTATTGAGAATCGAAAACGAAAAATTACCTTGCATAAGGTCCAATTTTTGATTTTCCAGAGTGGCGATGGCTTCGATGTGTGTTTGAATTTCTTTTGCTTGAGAGGAGACCTTACCTTCAAGGTCGGCGATGTTCTTTTTCCAATCACCGGCCAAGGCTACGCAGACCGTATAATATCCGATTGTCGTTGATAAGGTATGTTACAAGGAAAATACGTATAAAGCAAAATTGAAGTGTTCGAGCCAGTCGAACTCTGAACCAAAATTAAATAGCAGTATATACAACTTAAGCGCTAATCATAGGGGAAAAGAAATCTTGAATTTCGTATTTTAACAATAAGCACAAGCATAAAACAAAATAGCTTCAAACTCGTGTAAGGAAGTCCAGTATATCCGACGGTAAACATTTTTCAGTGAAATGTCAGCCAAAGTCGACTCGCCGACTCCAAAGTGGACTTATCAAGTTAGTTAGTTCTACTGCTAACACGTACTTTTACTCGATACATCGACTCTGGTAACCGTTAAAATCAAACAAACTAATTTATCAATATAAAAATGCATGCAAAACTTATTTAGCTATACAGTCAAAAACTTAAAAAATTAATTTACGTGTTTTGCCATACGATAAATCACGATTTCCTACATATATAACTCAGAGCTCAGCAAACTTTGACAAGTAGTAAAGGAGGTTCCATGTTACGGGTGAATAGCAAATTATACTCATGAAATGATATCACAGTTAGTGAGGATAAAGATTTAATCTAGGATGTGATTGAGTCAAAAATGGCTGCGACAACAGCAGCCTTAGGAATTTACTGTAAAAGTAATCCATCACCAAAACATAAAGAAAAAAGCAGTTACTTCGCATCGAACATAATTTTAACTCTTTGTACTTAAGAAAACAACTTAAGAATTCAAAAGCTAATCAACATTTACACCTTTATCAAAATCATAAATAAAAAGAAAATCTTCTCAAAATTTAGAAAAATATGGAAAAAGAAGAAACAAAAGTACTCGGGTAAAAATTACAAAAATAAAATAGCAAATGTTCAGCGACCGAACGTCACATGGACACAGGTAGAGCTGCGTAAAAAAAGATGATGGATAATGACGGCAAATGAACGGTCCGTCCTGGCTCCTACCTTTAAGCTCGTCAAAGTCTACCAGACTCAGCTGAAGGTTACCTTTCTCCTCCTCCAGTAGTGTGACCTGATTTCCAAGTTTCACTAATTCAGCATTTGTGTCGGATACCTAACAGAATGAAGAAATATTCGATAAAATATTTTTCCATAGTTCATTTAATATTAAAATATAAAAATACTCACCTTTTTGAAGTTCTCCAGTTGTTGTTGCAGATTCTTGACTTTAGACTTATGTTGTGCCTTGAGTTTTATCGTTAATTTATTCAAATCTTCCAGTTCTTTAGTCAGCTTCGTTATCGTCTCGTCATCCTTCATTGAACTACCTTCGGTTGGAACCTTTGACGCCAGATCGTTTCGTTCGGTTTCTAATTGATCTACAAGTCGTTCTAAATCTATGACTCGATTCGAAACTTCTTCATTCCTTGACATTATTTCGGTAATTTGTTTTTCGAGCGCCGCTATCGATTCATCCTCTGACTTCTGGTTTGACATTTTGAGCGCCTCGATCAAGTTCTCGAGCTCTGCTATGCGATTGTCTTTCTCGATTATCAAACCATTACCTTTTGGTGACTCGCTAGCAAGGATCCTTTCCTGCATTTCCGCGATGCTTTTCTGTAATTCGAACTTTTCATCTTCGAGTTGACGATTAGCTCGCTCCAATTTTTCAATTCGATAAGGAAAGTCCACGATCTCTGGTTCCCTAACTATTCCCATGCCGGATTCCAGTTTTAAAATTTTAGCGGCAGCTTCTGATAATTGAATTTCACGTTCTTCTAGCTGCTTTAAAAGATTTTCATTTTTATCCTTCAGCGAAGATTCGATTAAGATAAAATTTTCCTGCATAGATTGCATAGCATCCTTCGTATCAGCCAGTATGTTCATCGTAGAACGAGAGTGATTTGCGCTCGCTGTCTCCGCGTCCTTTTGAACTTTAATCTGTTCTTCGAAACTACACATATAATTGCATTGAAGTCTCTGGCAAGAATAAAATTAAAACAATTATAGTAATGCATCTTAAAATACCTTTGTACTGATTGTTCTAATTCTGATATCCTATTATTACGTTCCTGCAGTTGCTCCAATAAATTATCGTTTTTGTTCCGTAGCGACGTTTCTAATAAAACAAAATTTTCTTGCATCGACCTCATTTCATCCTTCGTGTCTTCCAATGTATCCAACGTAGTTTTGCCTTTCATCGACAGATCAGCAGACATCAACGTAATCGCTTTGGTTTTCGAATCGATTACAGAGTCTTTCTCTTTTAAATTCTCCTGTAGATCGACAATAGTGGCCTGTAGATTGGTAATTTTATTGTACAACTCCTTTATTTCCTTGTCTTTGTCTTGTACGTAGCTAACCTCCATAACAGGATGGGCTCTCTGAAAAAAAAAGTCCAATTAAACGTTTAAAACATTTAAAATAAAAATATATGTGCAAATATGTATTTTATAATGTATAGTTCTAAATAAAGCGGAATTTTTTGAAAAATACTAACCTGAGATGTGACTAAAACTGGATTTAATGGCACTGGTGGAGTTTGATCAAGTTGTTGCAAAAGAGCTTCGACCTTCTCTTCTGCCATTTTTTTACTTTCGATCATTTCTTTACTACGTCGTTCAAAGATTTTTCTGTCTTCCGCGAGTTTTTTCTGTAACAATGATGATTTAGCCTTTGGAGTTCTGGCTTGACTAATATCGTCAACAACATCTTCAGAACCCTCTGACGTTTCGGATTTTGATTTCGAACTTGGATCGCTGGAAGAAGATGCGCCGTCAGCACTACGACGAGACATTTTAGCTCGAGACTTGTACTTGGAAAGTTTCTTGGCGTATTCCTTAAATGAAGCGCAGTAAATTAGTTGAGAATCCAAATAATGAAATTTCCATAAAAATTGAAAATTGTAAAAAAGGTTTAAAAAGCATAAAAGAATAAGAAGAAACCAATAAAGAATTTTTCACTGACTTTAAGTTCATAAAATATTTTTTATCCGTTAGGCAGATAAGATTGCATCTGATTTTATTTCAGCTTCTCAATTTTTACTTCAATAATTATGCTTGATATTTTATTATAGCTTTCTTATAAGAAAAAGGTATAAAAATATTTCAATTCTGAATAATTTACTTTAAAATTATATCTTGGCAATGATTGTTACCTCGACATCCTCCTCCTTCTTTTTTAAAGTTTGTTTATTTCGAAGCATGATTTCTTTGAGGGAATCCAACTGACTTTTATTCAGCTCACATGTTTCTTTTAAACTAGCCACAGGTTCGGGTGGACCTGCTTCCATCGTCTCGGGTGGCTCTTCAGAGCTGCCCCACATTGCGAACTGCAACAACAAAATAAACAGTAACCACTTCACCATCACAAATTCGACATTAAACACTTTATATTTATTCCGTGATAAATGAGTGGCAATGAAAGTATCCGACAGATGCAGACGAAGTGTCACCCACTACTCTCATTTTCAACCACTAATTGGATAGGACTCGGCTGGGATAAACTAATTATGTTAGTATTTACATATACCTATACTATTCCCGACGACCATGGTCAACCTTTGTATGCATTCAATGTCAGCTCAATAGCCTCGCTAAAGACCTTGTCAAGGCCGTCTTGTAAAAATCTATAATTCTGAAATCGTTCAGATCATACCTCACGTTTACGTCATGAATTCAAATGATTTTTTACCGCATTCTTTCGTGATATTGTACCAACAAATATTAAAGATTATATTTTATATTACCTAACATAAATATAATGCACTACAAACATTTATTTTAAAATGTTCATTTTTGCTAACAGGCCTACTCTATAATGGAACATATTATCATTGCACAAAAAAGTATAAAATTAAATTATTATTTAGTTGTAATCTGATAAATTCAAAAAGATATGTAGGTAAATAAAAGAAATCTAGGTATTTGTTTAAAAAGATAAAATTAAAACCTGTCAATATTAAATCAAGTTTAACCACTGTTTATATTTTGTTACTTTTGCAAGAAAATTAAGATATTGTTCTTTATAAAAAAATATATATTATGTTTTAAAATATATATAAAATATATATGGTACCGCAGGTACGTATTAATATATATATATATAAATCTATGCAGTAGAAATTGCTAAAAATATGCTGACAATACAACAATATAAATTATTGTACAATCAGTACAGCGTAGTTCAGAATGCTCGGGATGAATAGTAAATAATGCCATCGGTGCATAAGGATAATGTAAATAATGTCAAACTATATAAGAAGTCATTGAAAATGTAGAGAAAACCAGAATATAAATGTCAAATGGAGCTCCAATTTTTGTACATTATATGTGGATGAAATATAAGGTTAAGTCGGTAAAATTTACTATATATTTAAAAGAAATCAACATGTTCTAGAAAGTCGAATTTTCGAAGCTATTATTTAGGTACTTCCTATTATTCGATTCGGGCCAAGCTTGACATTATCGATTTCGAATTTTACTTACATTTAGTATTTACAATTCTTCGAAATGTCAAGATGGTAACACGTCACTCGAAGCGGACATATTTTTCCACGTCGCCGTCTCCAACTCCAACATTCACCGTTGATGTTCGTAGCTATTTCTGGGAAGAAACAACGGACAACGCTCCCATTCAATAATGCAATCGGTCAGCATGAAATATCGCCGAAAAACGAACACGTAATAATTTTTGTAAAAATGTCTAAAAAATATCGCCAATACATATACGCCAGGAGGGAATTTTTAGTCCGGTTTCATTTCATCTCTTTCGGATTCCTCTGCGATCCCACAAATCGGCGAGCGCGGAAGGAGGAAGGGGATTGGTGCTCTCACTCTGGCACCTGCCCTGGTTTTCATTTCGTTTTCGTCAAAGTGTCTAAAGATGTCGTTACGGTGCAAATTAATGTTTATGTATGTTTATCTATATAGAATTCAAAACATAAATACGTTTGTTGCAATTTGTGTAATATGTAGTGTTAACCGAATTTTAACTGTTTACGATATTATCGTAAACTACGCTAAGCATTTATACATATATACATATATATATGGGGCAAAATTCGCCAAGTGTACCCGCCTAAAATTTGGATGTCTCCGATTTTTTTGAAACTTCATGTAGTACTAGTGAGTCTCTTTAAATCCTGTAAAGGTCATATGGCTAGAGTGAAGGGTTGCCGAGATACAGGCGCTTGATTTTCCCCAATTTTTTTGTT
>JAPYZR010001435.1:0-21470 GCA_030522945.1 Trichopria nigra
TTCTAACCGATTGGAGCGAAGGTAGATTAAAGCTCGTTGCTGGGGTCTCGTAGTTATGGTTCCTGTAGTCCATTGGGTTCCCTGACTTGTAGGCTAGGTTTCTATTTATATAGATTTATAATAAAATATTTGTAATTAAATATTATATGGCTGTGCAGTGTGAATGTGAAATAATTAAAAGATATATGTACTCATTAAAGAAAAAATGAATAAAATTTGGTGTATTAAATTATTTATTTTGTGCAAACTTCATATATGAAATAAAGCTTATACAACAATAAAAATAGAAGACCTATATTTTTATTGTTGCTAAATACATACTCATTTAGCGAAATAGATTTCAAAATATCATTGTTCGATATTTTAAAAGTTACATATTTTGTTCATCAATTACTATGAAACTATAACATTGCATATGTAAGATGGCAGTAAAATACTGGAAACAATTTGTGTAAATTTCCTCTATTTGCGGCTTTATTCACTTCAGTGCTACCTTCAAGATGCCGAATGAATCGATTTATGGAATACCTACTTTACAAACTTACGATACCTTGCAGCATTTAGATGAAAAAAGCAAATTAAGATTCAATCAATTATGGCAAGCAAAAGAAATCGTGGGTACAAATCCGAAAACACCATTCTGCAATCGTGTTCAAATTGATGATCCGTCTGATGCAATTCGAACAAGACCAAGACTTTGTATGCTTGGAATATGCTTGGACAACGCAACAGATTCTAGAATGAGAGAAAAGATTGTGAGGTACACATATACAACAACAGCCGGTCAAGCTGCGAGCGAGGTGTGGAATGTTCCAGACTGTACAAAAGTAAAAGAAGAGAAATGTCAGACAGTTCTTGAAGAACGTGCCAATCCGTTTTCTTTTCGTTCAACGCCTTTAAAAGCATTGCCGAAAGAGATTCGCCTGTCTGCCAAGAAGTGGGACGCTAAACAAAAGCGTCTCTTGCTAAAAGAGTCTCCCAGAGAAACCTTTTTTGCCGACAAAGAGTATGTTTTTTTTTATGATTGTATTACGTATATCTAACAATATGAAAATATCGTTATTGTACTTTGCTGTCGTTCAGTCTCAAGACATTTGATAAAAGAGGTGAGTATTTGAAAGCAGCAGACGAACCTGAACTTCGCAGCTTACGTCGAAAAAACGAACTAAGATTACCTTACGTCAAATTACCGGAATCTTACGGTGGATTTCGACCGCAAATTGGACACGGTGTCCCTCTTCTGAAGAAAGAGTTTTCAATCTATAGTACTCATACGCCAGTTTCCGAAGCAATTACAAAGTATTTTATAGTTATACATTTTCATTCGATTTTCATTGCATTTTTATTTATATATTTTATTTCATTAATATTGCTATCTAATTTTTTTTTTGCTAAAATCGTTATTACGTTGATCATTAATTGCAGGAGACTCGAATACGATTCTAGAAAAAATGATGAGTTGACACGAGAAATGATCAACTAACAGGAAATACAAAATTCTAGGGAATGTTCAATCACCTTTTAATCCAACATCATCGAGCACTGACCGAATCATTGAACACTGACGTAAGTGATGACATAATCAAAACACAAGCCATCATGGAACTTTTGTATAGTATTCATAATTATGTACACGCATATTTATGGACTAATCAATAACAAAATTTGAGTCTTAAGGAAGACTGCATATTGCTTTTGTTGAAAATACACCAAGCATTGCATTAATGAAAAATATATCAATTATTCGCATATGATGTTTGGTGTATTTCTTATTCATTGTTCGTCTTCTTCAAAGTCTACGTCGAAATAGCTTTTCACTAGCACTTGTGGGCATTGTTGAGATCAATGTACAATTAAAATTCATTGGCTAGTAACATAACAGCTATGTTTTACGTGGTTTAGTCTTTCTGTTCTTGCTATTGATATTTTTTATTTGCTCTACGATGATGTCATCCGCTCTCGCATCATCGAGATTAAGTCCACCCATTGATGATTGTAACGGCCTTACGGTAGCCGCAGGCGTCGACGCCGATCGGCCTCTTCTCGACCAGTTTTCTAATGTTGAATTAAACCAACTCAACAATCCTTCCCGTCGAACGAAAGCGAATGTCACCAGGCCGATCAGAATCAGAGGCAAGAAGCAAATCTGGTTTGCATCCGTACTATCATGCCTTCGTTCTGCACTGAATACCAGTTTGACGTATTGGAAAGATGAATTAGTTTGCAAGTAAACTGGCATTGTTCTGTAATCGTGGGTAGCCCTCGACAATGAAGATTCCAATTGCACCATGTATCGCTTGTGATCTGTCTGCAATGGAGGGAAGTGAAGTATCAGTCCGGGATTACTGCTGATTTTATTCGCTGCTGAATGCCCATCGAGCTTAAATACGTGGATAGGTGAATCTGGTGAATCCTCTCGGCAAAGTTTCACTTTGAGACTTCGATAATGCTCCGGTTGCTCGGAGATAACATGTACAGACACATCTGTACGCGTAATTTGTTGGATCGCGATTAATCGCAGGTCGTGGACATCTTGCGATGCCATTTGTACGGCAACTGAACTGGGTACCGCTCTTGCAACATGAAGATGATTACGATCGGCATCTACTTGTAGTTTCAGTTTAATAGTGTACATGCACTGAAAAATAAAAAATAGGATTAGTTGATAAACGTTAGTTTTTCTTTGTTATTTACATATCCTTTAAATTGTTTATAACTTTTGATTATTACCTTCGGCTCAAGTCCACGAATCCTCCAGGTTCCATCAGACTGCGATGTTGCTTCTTCTTGTAAGTTCGCACACTCTCCTTGTCCTTGAGCCTCAACCACCAAATCTGGTTCTGGTTCGCCATTTAAACTCACTACTACTCCGTAAGCGCTGAAAGCCACTCTGCGACCAACGAGTTCGACGTTGACAGTTGCATCTTCCTGGACGTTAATTATCTTCGACGATGGATCGAATCTGTATTCTTTCATCATTGGTCGAAGGTAATATTCTCCGGGTGAAAGGGAGTTGAAAGTTAATCGACCGTCTTCTCCTGTCATACTATTTTTGCGATAATTATCTGCACCACGTCCACCTCCTCCCGAAAGAGAAATCAAGACGCCCTAAATAAATAAAGCTTTTCTATTACTCACATAAATTTTATTTTACGTAAATATCTAATTAGTGCAATTGAACGTATAAAAATATATTAATATTGTTTAAACATTAAAAGTAATATTAGAATCCATACCTGTAATGGAGCTGCTCCAACTGCCGAATCTATTATTCGAACGTTGATTTCAGCCAACTTGTGTGCCAAGAATTTCACGTGGGCTGTGTCGAGAGATTCGAGAATCAGTACGAAACCTTCCTTTTCTGCCGTTACACTATTAAATTTCAACAGAAATTATAGGTTTGACATTCAAATATTTCTAAATATTTTTGAAATTATTGAATGAGTAAATGTTAGTAATCTTACGTATAATTCACGTTTCCATCCAGTGGACCAACTCGGAAATTTCCATCTTCCCGAGTGACCAATGTGTGAACCGGTGCTTCTTTATCTCGGCCGAATATTTTAATCGTCACGCCTTCCAGAGCTGGTGAAATGGAACCTGTGATAATCTGCACAAAAAGCAAAATATTGAATACCAATCGAAATACAAGCTATAATGTGAAATATGCAATCGTAATGCATCATAGCATCAAGTTTAAATAATATACTCACTTCTCCTAATTTGGCGCGAAAGACGATTGAATCGTCCCAACAATCATTTGCCCCTACAATTTTCAAAGATGGAGGATCGAACAAGAGTAAATCTGAAAGTGGAGCAATGGTATAGCCAAGTCCAGTAACGGCACTAAATACAAATTCATATTTGTATAAGTCTTTTTCCTTGGTTTGATTCGAAGGCGGTATTCTGAAAAGTTAATATTAACAATTATTAATTGTTTCTGTTTGAACAGAAGTTTATCCTTGTTGAAAGGAAAGTACAGAACACGATAGCATATGATGTATTCTATTTTATCTTTCGGTCAAAATTCTCGCCGAATATTTGGTATTCTATTGTCGGTTTCCGACAGAGATGTCAAATCGAATTTCAAAAGTAATATTAGTAGAAACTTACATCAAAGGATCCTGTTCGGTAGAATCCCCTGATATTTTAACTGTGATTCCATCGTCAGCACTTGGACTGATAATAACAGCTTTATGTTGATGTTCCATCGACGAAAGGATTACCGGTGATTGACTACTCGTATGCATAGTGTATACTGGATGTGGGAATTTATGACATCCTTTCGGTTCAAATTCGTATTTGCCAGATTTTGAAACGCAGTGCCTTGTACTGCCTTGAGCGAGTTGAAGGGAGTAAGATTTTTTTGACGAATCGCCCGGTATTGTATAGTCAATTGCCGTTTCGTGCGAGGACACAAAAGTGACGGAAAATCCAGTTTGACTGAAAGGAGATACACTGGGTGGTTTTTCGGACGTAACGGAAATTCGTTGCACCGGATTCTCCCAGCAAAAGACGTCCGTATCCACCAGAACTTCGTATAAACCAGGCAAGACATCAGTGAATGTGTATTTTCCGTCTGCGACAGGGTTATTGCAAGAAAATATTATTAGTTTTTTTCATTTTAACCGATTTATGCTTTTCATAAATATAAACACAAACTGGCAGATTTTTCAATTAGTTTGAAATCATTTTTTACCTTTAGCTTTGATCGTCTTTGCTTCGACTGCTCCATCTACCATTTTCAATGTAACCGATGATTTTCCACAATCTTGTTTAATTTGTCCATTTTCTTTCAAGCAGCTGAGAGAACCATGAAGTGTCGCTTTTAGTTGTAAGAAATTAACGTCGCGAACCGGTGTCGTTGACACTTGAATGGTATGTTGTAATGGGAAAAATCTGTAAATATTGTTAGAAATTTCATCACCAAATTGAGATAATATAAGTTTTGATATTTACCAATAATAATGAAAATTTATACGTACTGTAGACCTTTAGTTTTCTCTTCGATGCTAACATTGACCGTAATCTGATATTTGCTTGGCTTAAGGTAAACTTCCCATGCTCCAGATTCCTTATTAATATCGAGGGTGCGTTCCCATGTCGATGATAAATCTTTAACGAACACCTTCCTGTTAATCAAATTTGTCTTTGTCGAAGATGAAACTTTTCCAATTACTTTGTATAATGTTGGAGCCATTGGAGGAAGTTCTGGATTGCTAGGAGAAATTTTCACAACCTTTTCTTCAAACTGTACGTTCTCTGCGAAAGAAAAAAACAGTGCATATTATTATCGTCGTTATTAGAAAGAAAATTCTACTTAATTTTTTAATAAAATTGTAAATTTACCAGCTTGAACGTGAAGGATGTACTGTCCAGCTTTTGCATTGTCAATTCTGTACATTCCTTTAGAATCGGTAGTAGCAATTTGTTTTTTCGAAAGGAAAACCTTTGCGCCAACTAGAGAGGAATCAATCAATCCATTGCTATCGGAGGACAATGAAGGAACTACTTTTCCACTAACGGTAAAACCAGTCACTTTAAAATTTTTCGGTAAAATAAGACTATCATCAACAACAGTGAAAGCTAGTTCAGCTGGTTGAACATTGAACTTTGTGTGAGCACCAGAATAATGTGGTACTAATTTATAGTCACCAGGAACTAAAGCAGGGAAAGTGAATCTTCCAGTTTCATCTGAAGTTACATGACACAGTTCTGAATTTTCGATAGGAGATGTTTGACAGTTTTTCACTGGACCTTTCTGTAAAATAAAATATAATCTTCATCTCTATTTTAAGAAAGTTAAGCATTTTAATTTTATACATACCCCAAAGAGAAGAAATTTCACTCCAGCAACAGGTTCTCTGTCTTCACTGGAACTGCTTGAACTTTTAGTTATGACTCGTCCGCTAATATCAAAACCAAACACTACCAATTCTCCATCTTTCAGTTCAGTGTTTCCTTCCAGAACAGTAACTGATGTTGAGTGTTTTTCCATGATCCACCTTATAAAGATAAGTTTTATTAAAATAACAGGATATTTTTTTCAATTTAATAATTAAAAGATACTATATGTAGTAAAAGAAATAAGTGAAATCTTACACCGGATGCGTAGCCTCAAGCAAATATTGTCCAGGCTGTATGGGAGTAAAAGAAAAAGTGCCTCCTTCACCAGTAATTGTGGATCCAACTGCAGTTTGGTTATCTTGATTACGTAAAGAAATCGTCACACCTTTTGGTCCTGGTAAATAGGACAAAGTCTTCTCATCGCCAGAAATATCGTTACTCTGCGTAACAACTCTGCCAGTGATACCAAATCCTCTGAATACAAAATTTATATCTATTCCTTGACTGCATAGATCGGATCCTGCACCATTGAAGTTGAGGTCAACTTGCATTGGTTCAAAACTCCATCCCATTGGGGGATCCACCTTCAGAACATATTCTCCTTTATCGTACACAGGTAGAAAATAATAACCAGTATTTGGTGCACATTCTGTTTGATCCTTGAGACTTCCTGTTTTTGTGTATCTATAAATTATGAAGTAAACATCTTTAGTTTCCTAACTAACGTAAAATTAATTGAAAAACTTACAGTTTAATGGCAACTTTTGAGAAATCAATATCGGCATGGCTCTTAATAAAGCCGCCACATCCTAAAATTTCATTGTCTTGGCAATTGACCGTTAGAGGCACAATTGAAACAAGCAGCACTAATATCCAAGGAACAAAATGTGAACGTAGTACCGGGATATTGAAATCAAGTTTAATCCAAGTCATTTTTAAGCCGTTACACAACATGCGATGACTCTGTACCTGAAACTATGCGAGGAAATATTTTTTACTGACTAAAAAACGTATCAGAAAATGTGTAAATATGTATGAAATTAATCATGAATTAAAAGTATACGTAAAATTATGTAAAACAATGAAATGTATAAAATTTTACATAGTGTAAAAAGTAAAATTACGAACTTTATTTATTACATAGACTATGACTTATTATCAATAAACTTATTTCAAGTTATTCATCACCATTTTCAGAATTCATATATTTATATAAATGTAGCATGGTTACAAATTCAAGCACTTACTTATTATTTACGCTTCAGTACATGAAGAAGTTTTAAATAATTACAAATATACAAATTTTATTGTAATTTCGGCGAGTGACACCACTCCACGACGCTCCACGTCGTTGGCAGTGGATTGGAATCTGGAAATCTGGAATCGTGGAAGTTATCGCTCTATAAATATATATATATATATATATATATATATATATATATATCAGTGGTGCTATCGCACAGAAATATCGAATCGAAATGTTTGCCTTTGGAGGTGGAAAATCATATGATTATCTATGACATAACCTAACCTAAAATCCGACGGAGCCCCGGGGATTTTTTATCGCACCGACATACATATATAATAGATACAAGAAAATATATTTACCTAATAATATCTGTGGTACAAGTGCGGTACAACTTTTTAGACGTCACACATTCTCTGTTACGCAGTAGGTAATTGACCGTTACGAGTAGAAACGGTGGAAACACAACTGGACCGGTGCACCAGTTTTGTTGTAAATATATATATACACACTCGGAAAAAAAATGGTGAAAATTGCTTTACAACTGAAAGCAACGTTGGAAAATGTTGAATATCTTCGTCCATCCTCTGAAGCCGATTTCCGTTGGTATTTTAAATTTACCTGCAATAATTGCGGTGAGGTGTCCGACAAATGGAATTACGTTTCTTTATCAGAAGCTACACCGGCAGCTCGAGGTAGTGCTGTCAATCATTTTGTCTCTAAATGCAAGATGTGTTCGAGAGAGAACACCGTGACAATTTTTGAGGATTCCATTAAATCATTGGTGGCACTGGATTCGTCAAATGAATTCCAGAGCGTGGCAACTTTTGAATGTCGAGGCTTGGAGCCTTGCGATTTCTCAGCGAGAGAAGGTTGGACTGCGAAAGCTGCAGATGGAGGGAATGAATTTACAGACATTGATCTAAGTGATGGAGAATGGGCAGACTATTGCGACAAGATCCAAAGTCCTGTTGGTGTATATGACATCGAACATCGTTTTCAGAGGATCAAGTGAATTGTAGTTTATTGAATTCTTTTCACTTATTTTAAGATACTTTTCGATGTTATAATCTATTCTAATCATATCTTATTCCAAGAGAATAAAAATTATTTTTTAAGCAAATATGAATTCTAAATTCTATTGATTGATATAGTTTGTTATTTAAATTTCTTGATTAAGTTATATATATCTGGATGTTTAAGTAATTTACATAATAAAATTTGACAACCCAATCATTAATAATATTAGGAAAAGATAGGAATACTATTGGGATTTTAATTATCATTCAATGGGATTTTAATTATAAAAAATAAATAAAAATTCATTATTACATTTGTAAATAATAATATTTTTCAAAAATACATGTTGATTTTTAAATAGCAAATTATAATCTCTTAATACAAATGAACTTCCATAATCATCCCGTAAATGATTAACCAAATATATAATAAATTTAAATGAATTTTTTAAAACTGAGATTTTTTATTTGAATTTAGAAGTAGCGGTATGTTTGCAACCATTTTAATTTTCGAATTACAAATTTAGTTCTTTACAATTTGACATTTACATATATTATTTAAGTTCCTTTTTTAACAAAAAATTAAGTTTTTCATTCTCAATATGATATTCTTTTTTTAAATTACTGGAAGTAATAAATATTACCTTCTTTATATATATATAGTAAATGTTTTATAGGTTTCTATCTCAAATTTTTATTTGTTTAATAATAATTTACGGTTACATGTGTTTTCTTTTGAACATCAATATTTAAAAAAGTATAAAATAAAGATAGTAATTTAATAAAAAATAATGTTAACTGTTGCCTTCGCAGTGTATAGAGTTGTGTTGTGGGAAATTTTAAATTCAGTATAAGCAATCCACATAATGCAATAACCAGAAAAGCAAGATGTCATTCCGTACATCACATTAATTATTACGTATAATGAACGTATAAATGTCAACAAAATGGTTCCGAATCCGAATCCGAAAACAGAATGTCAAAATTCAAAATGGCGTATCCAATATGGCGGACAACTTTCGGAGCAGTTGATCTAATTGAACTGACACCTGGTTCTTGCGGGATCGCCGAATACGAATCTGAGGGCGGAATTACAAAATTCAATACGGCGATACCAATATGGCGGTCGGTTTTCCGAAAAGTTGATTCCAATTCCGTATTAAAAGTATTCGAAGTTTTTCCTTTTTGTGATAAACATATGGTCAACGTACTGATATCTTGGATATTTCTACGAAATACGTATGAGAAATTTATAGCTCGATTATAGAGACGTCTTCAATATTGTATTTTTTGGTTTGACGACGGGGTATTGCTGATTACAAATCTGAAGTGGGTAATTAAAAAATGGCGGATCCAGTATGGCGGACCGAAAATCCGTAACAGTAGAACGAGTAACAGTAGAATGAAGGATCAACCATATTATATTATGCATTATTCAAGGTTCAAATAAATATCGTACACGGATCGTTTGCTTGTGCAAAATCATTCTGTATATTATTATACCAATGTCGTAACGATTCTTTAGAACGAACGTAGGTGGCAAAGTGCGGCAACCAACCGATGCCAGTGTTTAATTAGTATTTATAATAGCTTGCAATGTAACCTTATACAATTACAATGTATCAATAACTTATTACGATCAGTCGGTATATATTTACAGTTGTCTCGAAGGGAAGACACTCATTGTCTTTCCTGCGCACCAATTATCGCCGAGCTCGCGTTATTTTATTCTTGCTGCACGCGTGTACAGGAAAAAAGATCAATTTTATATCGGTATACGCAACGTCGTGCTGTTGGATCATCTAGTATCCCCTATATTCGATCAGTCTAGTGACAACTACGTGCATCGAAGATTGGCCTCTACTCAATCTCCGTCTATAGTCCAGTATTTTCGAATAATAATTATTGTCGCTATATTTTCTATACGTTCAAAATTTATATACTCGACTTTTATAATGGAACGTAGTTTTCAAATTGCAATAATTCTATAATAGTGGATCATCACCTCTTTGGTATAAAATGAGAATATGGTCTATAATAGTTAGGATTACTACGGAAACTGTAAGTATACTACGTAGTATGTAGTTCGAATCGAGTCGGTTATAAATGTTGTACCATTTTTCCCGACTACTGGATTCTAGAACTTATTGCACGTGCTCTTCAAAATATACGGACTATTCTACCAACAGGACCTTTCACTAGTTTAGAGCGAGTCTCGTTTTCGGAAAAGATCGATCTGTCACCTGATTTCAAGATGCGATTTCTTCAAGACCTGACGCGTAGGCAAAACAATATTGAACCTATAAATATTCGAAATATTTAATGAAATTCTAATAAATTAAGTGATAAAATATTTTGTAACGACTTATTAAGATAAAGACACAATTTTAGGTCATGGTACGGTTCAAGTAAATGTGGCAACGTCACAATAAAGCCCGCGACGTTGCCAACAGTTTTCACGGTTCATTTTTTCAATGTTGATGTTAACTCAGACGTAAAAACGACGATGGACAGGGAAATTCAATGAAATTTCAGTAGCATTGCGTTTGAAAGTTTGCACACAAATGGACAGCTACCCTGGTAAAAATCGGAATGAACGAAAGATGTACGAGAGGTCCAAATCACTCTTACGTCACAGTTCACGTACGGTTAAACGTCATTTTAGAAGTGATTTGGACGCCCGTACATTCTTTTACTCTTGACAAGGCTACAAAGTACGATTGTCGTCCCACGTTCAGCTAATTAACTTCTTCGATGAATATTGGTTACATTTTAATGACACCTTTCCTTACATTTCGCGTACATTCTGATTTCTACCAGGGCTGACATTAGGTGATGTGTCTTGAAGGGCTTACATATCTATATACAGATCAATCTTTTCGAAAATCGATTACGTCTGCTAACGGAAATTAAATTCTACCGTCTTTTCTGGAATATACAAACGTTACGCTTATTTATCTTGGTTTCCGTTATTATCTACCCTAAGCTTCGTACCTAAAACTCGTACGTCTTAATGCTACGAAATGATAAGACTACACCCGTGATCGTATACTAAGTCAGCAGCGACTAGATGAATTATACTAGGAGTTATATTTCCCCAGCCGACGTTATAACTCGAGTTTAAGACAGCAACGCGGACTTTAAGCAAGTTTGCTTTAACACAGCCGATTGGTCTTGTAGACTTTGCTTCAACCCTTCAAGAGTTTCCACCAACATTTGCCTCCTGAGCTGCGAGGGCGATAAAGTTTGATTCGATAGAGCCATGTCGTACGATTCCCGAGAAAATCGTCGAGCGTAAATCCCTCTGTCGCCCAACGACAGTCTGCCCTGAGAACCTATTTCACCGAAGCGGGACTCTTGATCATTGGTCGAATCGCTGTCGGAATTCCGGAGCCACGATAAACGTTGCTCCGCTAACGTTTGTTGAATCCTGCCGTATGTCACGCTTCCCGCGTAAACTTTCCGCTTTACCGGTTCGCTTTGTGGACAGTAACAGCCCCGATTGACAGTACCGTTAACAGTGACACCTTCGCATTTTTCCGCTAATATTCTTCTCGCTGGTCCCATATTAATAGACCTAGAAATAGTAAAAACCAAGGGTCCGAGTTAACTCCACGTTTATAAAGATTCATTTGTTTACACACTTGGCTTAGCATCGTCCGACATGATAGCTTTCCTTTTCACTATTGGGAACTGACTATCCTTGTCGTACCACGCCGGACCAAGCACATAGAAGTGGGTGAATCGCTGTAAGCACAGATTTAACCCAAATATCGAACATCAAAAGTCTGTAAATATATCCTTACCGAAAAGTTGGCAAATGAGCTTCACGTTTCAGTTTGTCGTAGTATTTTCTACTTGATTTTGGAGTATCGTAAATTCCTTCGTTATCATCGCCTTTTTGAGGCAGTCCGTTTTCCATCTTCAAGTCCATATTTTGGTCTCCTCTTAGTCCATTATTATTGGCTAGGATCGGCGAACGTAATTTTTCCTGCAGTTCTTGTTTGAATACGGCATCTCTCGATAAATAATCTCGGTGGTCCGTGCAGTCATTGTCGTTGTTCTCCCTTTGAATACCACGATTGGGGGATGCTGGGCTGACGATAGCCCGGGTCAGCCGCTTCGGACTCGCGTGTTCGAGGTCTTTTATGCTGCCGCTGGCTAATTCTGGATGCAGATTTCTACTCCTGGAGAGAGCCAGCTCGATATGCAGTTCTGTATTCTTAATGTGCTCGACTCGCCTATTGGTTAAGCAGTTTTGAATCCTACGTGACGGCGACGGAGCAACTGGTGAAGGATTTTGACGATCCTGCAGCTCCTCTTGCTGCATATTGATCAGAATACTTTCGGCTTCGAGAATCAGTTCTCGGTACTTGCGATCTGCTTCCTTGTCCGCTTCCATCAACGCTAACTCCGAAGCGAACACTCGCTCGCAACGATTAAGCCCGAGGCGTAGATTTTCCGCTTGTTGCGCGTGACTAATCTGAAAAATACAAAATGCAAACGATTAAAATTAGCACCGATATTACAATATAACATAATCACTTGTATTTCTTTTGTTTTGTTACCGAATTAGACCGCCTCTTGTAGTCTTCATTCAGATTCGGAGATGCCGGATGGCTAATTCGGAATGGCCCGCGATCTTCGTTGACCAGTTTGGTCAAAGATGATCTGTTCCTTGTGTCATTGATACCCTGTAATTTCTTTCTTCTTAGGCACGTTGGCGTTCCTCCGGCGCTGCGGCTACCCGCCGCTAATGACGACTGATTGAATCCGCTATTCTTTAGGAGCAGCCTTTCGACCAATATGCGATTCATGTTAGCTGACATGGCTTTATTCCGTCTATTAAAGTCCTTGTTCAGATTTTGCCCTAGAGCAATGCGTTTCAGAAGTTGCTCACTGGCTTCGTGATCTTCGTCTTCTTCTTCCGTTCCTACCGATTCCTTCCCTTTATCACGGATTTTACTTTTGTAATGGTTCCTCGTGATTGATTGTCGTTTAGTATACGTGGGGCCGTCCGTACGGTGACGTGTCAACCTGCACAAAAATTAATAACTCTAGTTATTCGACGGAGAAATGAAATTTATCTATATATCGAGAACGAGTCCATGTCAATTGGTCGAACGGACAATTGGTCGACCGCACAATTGGTCACACGCTTAATTATAGTAGCACGTGTATTATTAGCATAACCTACACTAATTATAAGGTAGGAAATACATGAAGTCCAAATGCCTGGACCTAGGAGGTCCTTAGACTAACCCACAACCATGCAGGTAATCACCGAATCCGTGTGAAAATATGTAACAACTGAATTGTTTATCGACCAATTGACAGGTTATCATTGAGAATAGTTAACACGAAAACATTTCTTGCTCTAGATGGTAAAAAAACTAATGGGTGCCAGAAAAATACTCGTGTCTTACCGTCGTTCCATTCCCTCATCATTACGGTTCTTAGACTTTCTTCTTCTTCGACCAATGAGCGTAGTACTGCCATTGTTATTTAAATGATTAGCGGAGTTGAACTGGCCAGGACTGTTCGGGAAGTAAGCCATCGTCTTGTCGGGAACGTCCCGCCGCGAATACGTGGACGCCGTGGAGTAGGTGCAGCGTCCTGTATTTCGAAAATGACTTGTCGCTGAGTCAGTATTATTATCGTCATCGAGAATAGCTTCGTCACTGTCGATGTAATCGAAGTTATTCTCTTCGGATTCATCAGGACCGACATCGTCAGGATAGGTATACTCGCCATCAGACAAGTCGTCTATGTGGTCCTCGCAATCGGTTTGGTCGCTGTCGTCCGATAATATGTCGGTTTCCTTGTCGTAGACGTAGCTTTCGTCGTATTTCCCCATCATCTCATTCAGGGTAATGTCATCCTCCGAAGTATGATGCCCGCTCCGCCTTCTGGTGATGGACAATGCGGAATGCCGGCTGTTGCTACCGATACTGTTGCCACTGCTACAGCTACTACTGCTAGTACTGGATAATTGCTTTCGTCCGAGTTCCATTCGCGACGAAACCATCCATTTAGAGTTGATTCTAGGTATATTGTTAAAAATTAAATTACATAGAGATGGGACATCTTCCAACGAGTTGGAGACTGTCCAATTTTCGATTTTCTTTCTTTTCTTTTTATTGTTAGTTGAAAATAAGATAAAAATATAATTACGGGCTTCGACCAGCACTGAGGCTCTCCTGGCGGTAGGTATGACCCAATTGTCGATCAGCCAAGTCCGCTATTTCATCTTCTTGCCTCCAAGATAGGCTCGCGTTGACGTTACTCGTGCTACCGCTGCTAAAATGCGTAATGTTCGTATTGACGAGGGGGTTGATTTCATTTCTACAAAGGCCTTTGGTACTGGAACCGACGGCGCAGGATGCTGGTACCGACGACGCTGATGTAGTCGAAGGATTGCAGCACGAGTTGGCCGAGAGCCAAGGATTTGTTCGAATGCGTGAACGCTGTCGAGGCGATTGGGTCGATGGCGTACGAGGTGGAGACGGTAAAATCAATGGTCGTGGAGAAATCGAAGTATGTATTTCCGGTGAAGAATACAAGTCGGCATGGCAATACGCCACTGGCGTAGGGTTTCTCGAGGGCACATCATTTGAATAGGCCGATTGGCTACGCCTTTGTTGTTGCTGCTGCTGTTGATGCTGATAATGCAGATAGTTGTACTGCTGCTGCATCTCCTTTACATGAAAAGGAAAGTTTCAATCCTTACCGTGTTTTATGATGTCTTAAAATATGTTAAGCCTTGTTAAAGATGCAAATTAATAAATACGGTAGAATAATAAATTGCTAAAATTCATAGGAATATCGTAAGGAAGAATTGAAATTTCAAAGCTCGCAATCAATGCCTTACTAGTTTCGGTGATTGAGGATTGTTTGCCATGAATTCAGTTCCAGTTTTGCTGGTCAAGACTTGATCTCCATTTCTAATTTTCCCACCGCTGTATCGATCGCGGTTATTACTTTTGTTATGTTTGTTGTTATTGTTGTTATTGTTGTTATTGTTGTTGTTGTTTTTGTTATTGTTGCTATAACTGCTGCTGCTGCTACGACTACTGCCGCCATTTTGGAAGTAGTGCGTACCCGTTCTGATGTTGATGTAATACTCCGGAGGTAGAGTAGCGCTCGGTGACGTGCTGTCAGTAGAATAGCCAGTACTGTAAGCACTTTCCGGCGACGAGAGATTTCCACAACCACCAGCGTTCGGAGTGACGCGAGTACCGGAACCAATTCCCTGTTCGACTTTGTTCGCTGCCGCTGGCGAAGTTAAAGGTCCTGCCTGATGAACCTGCAACATCGATACGCATCATGATCATTTGTTTTCTGGGAAACGATACCGATTAAAACGATTCAAATACCCTTAGTATCGCAGATGAAGATGCGCTTCGATTTTGCCGCTGAGACACTATTGGCGAATTGCACGTTGAATCCAGATTGTCGCCTTCCTTTTTATTGCGATCTTTCTTCTTGTGTTTGGCGCGAGCAATGTGCGCCTCCATCCACGTTCGAAGTTTGGTACCAAACATTCTCGGTTAGTATTACTGTGCTCGAGAATCACGCAAGATGAGACCTAGCCGGCCATATACCTCTACAAATCAATCTTAAATATCTGTTTATGAAAACAATTTCACTAGTGTCTTCATTATCCTACATTCATTTATTTAGCACCATGTCCTGGAAGTGGGAGTAATCGGTGTGCCTATATAACTTAGTAGTAATTTCGAATTTCCGAATTACGTTCTTTCATCTTCCTATGTGATATTTGCACATCAGTGAGCTCTCCCTCAGAAATTGATATTATCTGCAACGTCAAACATTTATTTCTTACATTAATACATCTTTGTCGCAAAACATTGTTATGTTTACAACAGTAGTTTCATATATATCGAAAATTGTAATTTAACTTTATATAATAACATTTCTTTATCTGCAAATTAGATATAATATGGTTGCAATGATTTTTTATGGTTTCAGAAACCGTTCATAAGAATATACCCCGACAACGCGTCAATATTGCAAGAACATTAAGCAGAGCTTAATTAATCCAACGGAGTGATAGTCGGAGAAGATTTCGCAGTTGCGGTAGTTCACTCGCCACCGGACAGAGGGCGCCTATTACGATTCCTACACCCGCGAGAGAAGTACACGCGATTTCTTCAAACTATATATTTTATGAATTACTTTATTACGTTTGTGTTAGCTAGTGGGGTCCAAAAACCCGAATGATCAAAAAGGTAAAAAAAAAACCGAAATTAAAAAACAGTACGCGCGTGAATACCTTAAAAAAGAGAAGAATAGAGAGAGAGAGAGAGAGAGAGAGAGAGAGAGAGAGAGAGGTTTTATATTGATATTTTAGTTTCCAATACTATTCGGCTGTGTCGGAAAGTCGTACAATTTCGAAGCATTTATTGTCATTCCGTTCTATTCCTGTTCGCATCCATTCACCATATAATGTTCATCCAATATCGCCTGACAGGTTGTAAGATTATTAATTTTCTAACTTGCGACAAGTTAACAGGGGGACAATGGCGCATTCGTTCTACATGCTTATACGAAACTAGTTCAGCCTTGTCAACACCTGAACGCCCTATAAATAGATATGTGTCACACTCGGGAATACGCGGAACATAATGTAATGGTTATCTCGCATTGGAACCCTCGCGATGGTTTTAGCCCAGCCCTATATTCGTGATTGGTAGCTACTTTATAGATTTCAGACGAAAATATGAAAAATATCCCGTCATATCTACGTCAATCGTGCGCTGAATTTTGCTTTGCTTTAATTGATTGCCGGGTAAAAGATACCAATTATGAAAAGTCAATTAACATTTTCAAATTGACGTGGGAAAATGCTTTATAGGGTGGCCGCTCAAAATGCACGTAGACAAATAATGGATTGTAGCAAAAATATGTTTTAATGGCCGTATAAGCTCCGAATAATGATGATAGTTCGTGGAATCCGCTTTTATTATGGAATCAATAATTGCTCCACGAAACGCCGCTGTATTAGTAACGATCGGTTTTCTCCGTGCAATGCATATGCATGTGCAATTAACGAACATCGGGTAACTTCATTTGCGCGGGCATTCACTCCTGAATCGTAGTAAATCGGGAGACAAACCCTTGAATAAACTAGACTCCCACATTGCGCGCCTAAGTTTGCATCAGGTATATAGTCACCCACAGCAACCATTAGCCAGGAGCGGTTTACGTCTCTAATTCACTTTAAAGGCGCGACTGCATTTTCTTTTACAAACAACCCTTTTCATGATAAAGTTTTGCTAATTTACATTCAGTTATACAATGCAATAACATTTCGTATCTTTGTATGTTTATCGAGGGAGATAAAAAAATTCTTCAATTTTGCCATTCGTTTCAAACGGATGCGACGTAGTATTAAACCGGTTGAAGCGAAACGTGTACGTCGAGCGTCTAAATACTCTCTTTGACACTTTTTGCAGAGAGAAAGAGGCACACCACTCGCGGGATCCCCCTTATCTCAATAGGCATTCCCATGTGATTTCTTCGCAATTTTAAGTAGATGGTTTAGATGGTTTTGGGCACCTTAACATTTTAAACTTATTACGCTTGGGGGGTTATACGTGACGTTGTAAACAGAATTTTCTGCATTAGCGTTTCTGTAAAGAAGCTCGCTTCGAGCGACGGAACGGAAATTACCGCTCGTTTACAATAATTTCATTGTAAACATGTAAATAGACAAGAGTCGGCTATAAGGTTGTAAGCAATTACGACGCAAATTACGTACAGTAATATAGGTAAGTCTTGAGAGTGCACGGACTGCATTAACCGTGCACTCTGCGTTCCTTTACGATGAAACGAGCGGTGAAATATTATGCATTCGTTACATGAAGCAGAAACGAACGTTAACTCGTTAGACACCCATCGACTGAGGGCTGAAAGCTCCAAGAGGTTGCCACATTTCCGCCGCACTTCATCCCTTTTTTTCGCATCTCGGTCCTCGAATTCTTTTCCCTCTCGCGCTGTCACTCCGTCTATCTTTGCCCCACGCTTTTGTCGACATCACACTCTGTCAGTCCGCGTATACGTGTGACGCCGCAGCATTGCAGCACGCGGAAGGAAGCGGCAGAGGGCTCAAAGAGAAACACTCGTCTCCCTGGGGAGCATTGCCGTTAAGCGCATCGGGCTTTCCTATTGGACTTATCTTCTTTTACCACCTATTCACTTCCGACGTTTTATATTCTTCGTGCCACACCTACGTCATTGGCTCTTAGCGAGACCTTTGTCTCATATCGCTCGTGAAAGGAGACGGTCTTGGAATTAGAAATCAAGAACGAGTCATTTTTTCTACTTAAAATGGAAGAGGCGGTAATGGTGAGATTGCACCGTTTTTCGCCGAGTAAGTTTTCCTTTCCTTCCGGCAATCTATACGCGGAAACCCAAGACATTTCAGCAGGCAGCGCAACTCGATTGCACCCCTGAATTGATTTTCCAATAAAGCTCATTTGTGTAGTTTATGTGAAAATTGCAGCTGAGATCATCCACTCGGTCTTCTTTCAATGGGTCTTATTTGATTTTGGGGTTTCGCTAAATTCGAAAAAAAAACCACGTAAAATGAGTCACAATTACCATCGCATACTCGTCGATTACAGCTGGTGAATCCTTGGATGAAGCATCATTGATCGCGATTAGTACAAGGAGTGGCCTGACGAGGTTAGCAAAGGTGGGGCATTTCATGCTTTTTGCTCATACACGTACAATGCCGAGTTCGGGTCTGCTAGATGCCTAACACACTGCAGTTAACCAAATGAATCATGTTGGGCAACCCTTGTAGCACGGATGCCACGGAAACGCAATGGGATTGCATATTTGAAATACAAATCTCCCGACTTTTTCCAGAGATTGTGAAAGCTTTGTCTGGTGGCCACCCTGTCAGGCAGGGTCAGGATAACCATTTTTCTAATTTAAGTTTTGCGAACATCGTGAGGGATGATTCTATAGAAGGAATAGAAATCTCCTCGGAGACATTGTCTACACTTGCCAAGATGGCCGTCCGCGTAAATCTCAAGTGACGACTATATCTTGGAAAATATATTCAGATGATACAATGTACGAATGACTTATTGAGCCCGTCAACCATCCTTTCCCCCGAAACGTACGCTTAAGATGTTAAAAATGTCTTCTAAAGAGCCATCCAAACGCATTCATCAAATTTATGCCCACGTTCGAAAACTTTAACCTATAAAGTTACGGCGGACAACGAGGGGAAGCCCATGATTTATCGGCACTCCTTGTACTTCGGCATGACAAAGAGGGGAGAGTAAAGATTCCCCAGGCGCGCGCTTAAATGGTCCGTCGTTGAAAACATAACGAGAAACGTTCCAAAGATGCATTGTTCGGCATTCCGTGCAGCAAGCGAAAGAAGCGATGGGGGAACGCGACGAGAAAAGATGAATTAGTCGCGTGAACTACGCGAATAATTCGTCGCGTAAAATACAGAAATACTTTAGGCGCGCTAGTCGCAAACACGGTCAACACCGTCAAGTATGTTTGTTTTCGGGGTTTTGGGGTGCGGATCGGCGATAAACTCGAGGATCGACGCGGTGCGATTACGGGAAGTGACTCCCGGAAGCAGCTTTGTAAAATCCAATGATGTGGTGTGATGTTTGACATCGATGCCGTCGAACCGTGAAATTTTCGATATCGATTTTACTCAGTTGTGTGCAATCTTGCGGATTCAACGGCCTGTGTTATTGCCTAGAGAAAAAGTGGCCAGTGGACGTTAACGATCAATTCGTCACTATTAGATTACGACCAGAGCTCAGAACGGGACGTCTTTGAATTTGTCGATATTGTAACGTATTGCGAAAAGAAGGTTCAAATTCGAACCGACGTCCAGCAGGGAGTAGACGAGAGTCTAGTAGGAATTAATAAGTCAACGTATAGTCAGCTATTTGTATTCTTCATCTAGTTCCCCTAATTCTGGCTCGATTAGGCTCTTAACGAAGTTCCTTTCGTTACATGCCTTTGAAATTTCAGACATGAGGCATTTCTGATTGGGCCACCCCGACGCCTTCCATGGTAGACGATGTATCGGAGATAATCGAATTTTTTTCTTACTGATCTGGAACTCTACTTGGGGTCTGGATATATCTTTGACTTTTTATTCGTAGCTTATGATGTCTTAAGAATTCTTTCTAAATAATCATACAAATGTAGGGTTTCATGACACAAGATCCTTCTCTGAGGTCTTCGCAAAGTGTCTTGGAAGGTAAAGTGTTGTGGAAAGTGACGTATCCCAGAAGGTGAAATGTAGAAAGATGAAATTGGGGTATATATACCAATCGATAAATTCAACGTTGATTTTATCACGTGTAAATACCGTGCATGAACTCATTGTCCATCATAAATTATTCTAAGCGCATTGTTGTATATCGTTTAACTAGACCTATTGAAGTTGGTTGAAGTCCCGGGCTAGCAACGAAGTTGGATAAGTTTTATCGTTGCAATTGGAAATAAATAACAGATTCTGAAATTCAATTACGGACGCAGAAAAGACCGAATGCAGATTAACAAAGTAGATGACGGTTAAAAAACGGGCGGTATTAACGAAAGACCGAAGAATCCACCAACAAGTTTGAGGGTGTCTCCGTCGTTACAATTGTCTCTCGACTTCCTCTGTTCGCCCTTGTTTCCCCTATACGTAACCCGTTACGCAAGGCATATACCCCACTCGTTAAAATGCTCAAGACCGTTGTCGAGTATCGTTAGGATAGAGAATAAAAGTGAGCAATCTGTTGAACACGTGAGACTGGCGCTGTGGGGCCGCGAATTCCGCCACTCCCTCGGGAATGCTTCAGCAAAATATGAAACAATATAAATTTCGCCATACGCGTGTCTGCTGCTGGCTCGAAACGGATTGCGTCGTGAAAAATTATTGCACTCATCTAATGTCCCGAGGTATTGATTTCCCCTAGAGCACATCACCCATCAGCTAGATGGCCATTAACTCGAACTTGTAAATGAAGAAAGAGTAAAGTTGAATGAATTTGTATGAGCGACCAAGGATCAAACGATGAAATAAATTTATATGAAAATGTTGTTGGCGATGATAACATATAACCGAATGAATCTAGGAAAGAAACGTAGTCTAGGTAAAACAGACCCAGGCAGAAAAAGCCCTCTGACAAGCAGGGTTTCTTTAACGACAAATAAAAATGTTTGATGGTATATACAGATTCTATAAATACGAAATGAATGCGGAAATCAATATATAAAAAAGTCATGACCTGCATCTCGCAAATCTCGAAGTGATTGTTGTCGGTATAGCTTCGAAGCCGATTGGTCGGCATTCGAAATGA